>RJWJ010001109.1:0-124478 GCA_004363605.1 Indri indri
AGGTAAAAATATATATATAGAAAAAAATCAGCCGGGCATGGTGGCGCATGCCTGTGGTCCCAGCTGCTCGGGAGGCTGAGACAGTGGGATTGCTCGAGCCCAGGAGTTTGAGGTTGCTGTGAGCTGGGCTGACGCCACGGCACTCACCCCAGGCAAGAGAGTGAGACTCTGTCTCAAAAAAAAAAAAAAAAAAAAAAGAAGACAGAGATGAAACAAAAGCTACACGAATCCGTTACAGTTGTGATGCATCTTAAAAAGGAAAAATGTCTTTTTCCTCCTGTAATCATCACTACCGCTTTAATGCTCAGATGCTATTGTTATGCCCATTTTACTGAGGCAGCTCTAGAGGTTGAAAAATTGCCCCAAGTCACTTAGCCAGAAAGCAGCGCTCCAGTTCTGACCACAGTGGGAGTGGGAGGGAGCTTCTCAAGTTGGAATGTGAGGGTAGTACAGTTCCATCTTGGGGACAAGGGAGGTGCTAATTTAAACGGATCTCCAGAGCTGTGATGAATAAGGTGACAACATTTTTGCAGTACAGAGAGCTAATTATAAACCACGTGTGCTTCGACTTTAAAATTGGAGAAGCCCCAGATGACGGGCTATATAATGAAACTCCAGAGACAAAGAGATTGACAGGTGTGGTATTTTGTTCCTGATGTTTGGAACCCCGCCCATCTGAATTACAGCCCTGGCCCACTCTAGGTCAGAGGGTGGCTGCTTCTTTCCAAGCTGCAGGCAGCATGAGAATTCATTTACCTTTATCCACAAATATTTACTGAGCATCATCAGCGTGCTGGGCACTGCTAGCTCTGAATGGGTGCAGTGAACAGGGGGGCAAGATCCCTGCTCCCATGGATCCATTCAGCTACAGACTTACACGCCAACTTAAGAAAGTAAGTCAGGGTGAGTAGTTTAAAAAAGGCTCGAGTGCAAGAGTGACTGGCTGGCTGGGGGACAACTAACTTTGCTGCTTTCGAAGGAGTGGTCGGAGTATGCACCACCCAGGGGGTGACATCTGTGTGAGGACTGTCATAATAGAAGAAATTAGCCATGCAAGGGGGTGAGTTTTCCAAGGGGGCTGGAATGCGCTTGCTGGTGTGTTGGAGGAGGAGGAGGAGGAATGCAAGCGCAAGCTGAAGCAGAGTAAGCGAGTCGGGGCGGGCGTTCCGCGGATGATCTTGGAGAGAGAGGAGGGAGCCAAGTCACGCAGGGCCTTGAGGTCTGCGTAAAGACTCTAGATTTTGCCAGTAATGAAATTAACCCCAGAACCACCTTTTCTAGAGGCAACTGCACAATTATTGCTCATCACTGGGCAACACAGCCCTTTCTGTTCATGTCCTGTGTGCAAGAAGACCCTAGAGGAAAATCTGAGTTAATGAATCAGGAGAGAGGCGTTTCTCTTCTCTAGAGTCGGCACGTAGCATTTCCAGTCCCACCCACGCATCCCCCAAGGGACGAATAGCTTATGTTTAGGTAAAACTGAGAGCAGACGCTGGGCTTGCGCAGCAGGGCCCTCCTGCTCTGACCGAAGCTCCGTTTCCTTTCGTTGGGGCAGTTCCTGGGATACAGAAGCACGTGAGAGGGCAGCGTCACCTCCCGGCAGAACGGAAGCCACTCTGCACCTCCCCCTCCTCCTCCTCGTGGAAATACGAATCTGTTCACATGCAGGATGTCCTCGGAAATGTTTCCCTTCCGGGCTCATAAAAGACAGATTCGGGAAAGCAGCATGTTTTGGAGTTTATAGTAGTTGCTAGCTTATTCATGCTGACCCCAATTCTACTCAAGAGCTGGGGTAGAAAGCGCTGCGAAGGTCATGGCACCCACCTAGGTAGCTTTTGTTTCTGGACGTGATTTTGAAGATGTTCTCTTTCCTTCCTTACTAGAGTTCATGGGCTCAGACTACTCATTCATCATCTGAGCTTGTTATTATCCTCTCCTCTGCGCCTTGAGATTGGGGAGGCTCTGGAAGTGATTAGGCTGTTGTAAATCAGCTTTTATGATTTGTACGTCAGAGATAAGCGGCAGAGAAAGCAGCAGTTGGAGGACCCAGCTCCTCCTGCCCTGACAATTATCCCAGTAATGAAATTAAAAGAAAAAATTACTGGAGAGCATGATATTTGGCAGAATAATTTCTCCACAGTCATATCCAGTGTCAAAATTGGGCTCTTTAACAAAGCTTTGCATCCTTTTTTTTTTCTTGAGGTGTAAGTTACATAAAGTAAAGCAAACAAATATTAAAACTACACTTGAGTGAGATTTTACATGTCTGTCTTTTTATAACCACCATCCAGATCTAGCTGTAGAACAATTCCAGTGCCCTAGAAGCTTCCCTCATGCCCCCTGCCACTTCCCTGAGCTGTGTCACCGTAGATAGCCTTTGGCCTGTTCATGAACTTCATATAAATGGAATCATACAGCATGTACTCTTTTTGTGTCTTCAAGCATTTTCTGTGAGATACATCCATGTCATTGCATGTAGTTATTCATTCTCATTCTGTGGTATTCCATTATATCAAGATTTCTCAACTGTGGCACTGTTGACATTTTAGGATGGATAATTCTTTGGGGGGTGGGGAAGCTGTCCTGTGCATTGTAGGATGTTTAGCAGCATCTCTGGCCTCTACCTACCTACTAGATGCCAGTCGTACCGCTTACCAGTTGTGACAACTAAAAATGTCTCCAGATATTTCTAGATTTCCTCCAGAATTGAAAACCATTGCATCCTTTAAATATACTATAATTTTAAAGAAACTTTTAATTTGGAAATCATTTCAAACTTGTTGAAAAGCTTCAAAAATAGAACAACACCTATCATGTACTCTTCACCTATATTTACCTATTGTGAACATTTTGTCCCATTTGTTCTCACATGTTCACACGCAAACATGCACACAAGCACAATTTATTTCTGAACCATTTGAAGACAAGTTACCTCCATCCGGACCACTTACCACCATATCCTTCTGTGTATATTTCTCAAGAATAAGCATCTTCTCCCACGTTATCACAGTTATCAATTAACCACAGTAGATTTAGCATAATACTTTTATCTATTGCCCATGTTTCAATTTTTTCAATTGACCAAAAATTATCCCCTATAGAATTGATTTTCCATACAGAGCAGGTTTTATATGTGGTTGTCATGTTTTCTTAGTACCCTTTAATCTAGAACATTCCCTCAGCCTTTTTTTTTTTCTTTTGTCTTAAGACTACAGTACCTTTTTTCTTAATAGACTATTTCTCCTCTTGGGATTAGTCTAATATTTCCTCCTGCATACATTCAGGACATGCATTCTTGGCTGGACTCCTACAGAAGGGACAGTGTTGCCCTTCTTAGGACGTCCTACCTAAACGATGTCCAGTCGCACCTCATCGGTGATGTTAAGTTTGAATTGCAGATCAAGATGTTATCTGATTTTACTATTGTTTTAATTACTAATGCTTCCCTTACAACTAATAAGCGATATGTAGGTAAACACTTTAAAACCATGCTCGCCTTTCAATTTTTACCCCCTAAATTTATCATACTTTTCGATTATGGCATGAAGCACTCTTTATCTCCAATGATTACAAAATGATTTTCCAAATCTGGCCCTCTCTCCCTTCTCAGGCAACTCACCCTGTACCCAAGAGTCCTCTCTTTTCTCCCACTTATTTATTTATGTTTTTATCTGTTATCAGTATGGACTTGTGAATTCCTATTTGTTTCAATGGAACTGCCCTTAAATATTTTAATGCTCAAATCATTCAGATTTGGCCAGTGGGAACCCCTTTAACTTGGGCCCTGTGTTCTTCTGACAAACCCTCATCACATTTTATTTTTAATACTTCCATTCTTCCTGGCATAATAAGATGTTCTGGGTTCATCTTTTATATTCCTTTTCTTTATCCTGGAATTGGCCATTTTTCCAAAAATGTTTGGTTCCTTTTACTGGGGAACAGTAGTAAATACCACAATTTGTCCATTTTTCTGCTAACTGACATTTGAATTGTTTTCAGCTCTGGGATATAATGAGGGAAGAAGGCATCTCTGAATACTGTTGTACATTTTTCAGACCTTTGTACTAACTTCTGTTGGGCATATAATCAAGAGTGGCTATGTATAGTCATAGAATCCCCACTGTTGGTTATATACCCAGCAGAAATGAGTACATAAGTCCACAAAGAATAGACAAGGATATTCAAAGTGGCTTTATTCATAATTCCTATATGGATATGTATGCATATTTAGCTTTAGTAGATATTGTCAAATCATTTTTCAAAGTGCTCGTAACATTGCTTTGGTTTTGTCGGGGAAGAGGAAGTCATAGCCCCCGGTAGGAGGCAAGAATAATCAGTGACAGGGGTGATAATGGTCCATTGCAATCCAAAGGTGTATTGTCCATGACCAGAAATGGCTAAATTGCTGATCCTTTCAATATATAATGAGTGGAAAATGCTGAGACTTCGCCACCTGGCCCATTCTTGAGTATTTCCTTAGAGAGTGCTGCTTTAAGATGACCAGAAAAGAAGTTCCTGAAGTCACTGTGTCCCACTACCTTCAAAATAGTTTTCATCTCAGGGATGCCAGGAGCTCATTTGACAGCACTTGGGAAATGGAGGTCCATTGCTAGAAGCATTCACTGTTAGAGAGCATCAGAGCCACTGCTTTATTTTTTACAGTGCCTTCCCAGGGAACAGAGGGGTGTTCCAGGGTTTCACTCACTTCTTCTGGCTGCTGGAGACCCATTTATAACCCTGGAGAATTCACTAAACAAGCTGACAGAGTAAATATTCCTCTAGCTACACCTAGGGAGTCACTTAGTGTCCAATCCAAGACATTTGAGATAGAGGGCTCCTGCCACTTAGGGACAGCAGGCAGAGCAGGAAACTGCTGCAGGCTAACAGAGAAGTAAGCTGGTCCAGTGTCATGGAACTAGCGTTCAGCGTTGCCAAGAACAGCATGAACATGGCCCAGCCTCTATAGCTTAAAGTTTTGTCATCCAAAATATCTGTCCTACAGAGCTTATAGTGCATCATTAGAATCAGAGAAGTAGTTGAAGTACTTTGTAAAATGAAACTCTAAACAGAGGAAACATTGTGCATGAGATACACAACGGGCTCTTTGTAACTTTGATGAGCCTTTGGAGGAATTAGTAACTAGTGAAATGCATCTTTGTGGATGTATTTTAAGCCAGTGCCCCCTCTAGGTGGACACTAGTGGGAAGAACCCTCCTCACATACACAGGTGCCACCTGAGAGAGCCCTTGTGCGGTGCACAACTGTATGTAACAACTCCCTTTCCTGCACATTTGTATTAACCTCTGTGGTCCTCTCCCCTCTCCCCCTCTCCAGGCCTCTCCGCTGATGGTGGCGCCAAGCGCCAGGAGCACCTCTCCCGATTTTCCATGCCTGACCTCAGCAAAGACTCTGGAATGAATGTCTCTGAGAAGCTGAGCAACATGGGCACTCTTAACTCGTCCATGCAGTTCCGGAGCGCAGAGTCCGTTCGCAGCCTGCTCTCTGCCCAGCAGTACCAGGAGATGGAGGGAAACCTCCACCAGCTCGGCAACCCCATTGGCTACAGAGACCTGCAGTCCCACGGAAGGATGCATCAGAGCTTTGATTTTGATGGGGGGATGGCGGGCAGCAAACTGCCGGGGCAGGAGGGCGTGAGGATCCAGCCGATGAGCGAACGCACCCGGAGAAGAGCTACTTCGCGCGACGACAACCGCCGCTTCCGACCTCACCGGTCCAGGCGCTCTCGACGCTCTCGCTCGGACAACGCCCTCCACCTGGCCAGCGAACGCGAGGCCATCTCTCGGTTAAAAGAAAGGCCCCCGCTGCGAGCCAGGGAGGACTATGACCAATTCATGCGCCAGCGGAGCTTCCAGGAGAGCCTGGGGCACGGCGGGTCCCGGAGGGACCTGTACGGCCAGTGCCCGAGGACTGTGTCGGACCTGGCCTTGCAGAATGCCTTCGGGGATCGATGGGGACCCTACTTCACCGAGTATGATTGGTGTTCCACCTGCTCCTCCTCTTCGGAGTCTGACAATGAGGGCTATTTCCTGGGAGAACCCATCCCCCAGCCGGCCCGCCTGCGGTATGTCACGAGTGATGAGCTGCTGCACAAATACAGCTCCTACGGCCTCCCCAAATCTTCCACGTTAGGTGGCAGAGGACAGTTGCACAGCAGGAAAAGACAAAAGAGCAAAAACTGTATCATTTCTTAATAGGATTGGGATCAGGGAATGGGGGGAGACGGGAGCTAAGAATGTAAATTCAGGAACTTGCACTGTTTTAAATTTTGAAGCGCTTTTGGGGGTGGTCCGTGGGGGAGAAAAGGGAAAATGCTCTCAGTTGATGGAGGCGAAGTTACAGATTGACTAAATAGGTAGTCACAGTTCTTGGCATGTTGAATATTATTTGCACATTTCACTTTGGAAACACAGTAGACTCTGTCGAGGCCAGGGTTGGTCACCTCCTTCCCATTGGTTCTGTGTTGAGTTGCCACTCACTAGATGGCAAATTGTTTCCTGCTCGCTTATATCCTCTCTGGTTCTCTTACTTTTAGGACCCTTTTTTTCAGTAAGTAATTTGTTTATTAGCCAGGACCCAAGACTAAGTTATTTACATGTCCATTGTAAATGCAATGTAAATGAGAATTCTGATAAAATATTTTTGTATTTTGTAATATCAAAGGAATTTCTATATCGTAGGACTCAGTGGGGCTTGCATGCACGACCACCATTGTCTTTGAGTAGTATTAAAAGGTGGCCCAGGACCACCTTCTTTTTTTTTTTTTTTCTTCCTATACAAATTTGTTACATGTCAGTGAGACCTTTTTCAAAGGAATATATTCAATTTGGCTTTTTGTGGCTGAAAAAATAAGTAACTATTATACCCAAAGTATTTTATGCTCCATTCCATCTTAAGGAGCCATCCTTGAGTCTGCTCCCACCCTCAGTAGAATTTATTCTCTACAAAGTGGTAGTATTTTTTTTTTAAAAAATTGCAAATGTAACTTTCACCAATTAGAGAAACCAATCAGTGTCAGTAAAGTTCCGTGAGAAATGTCATCCCTGCTGGGAACGTTGAAGTTGCTTAATGTTGATCTATCCCTTGGGGAAAGTAAAAGTGACTGTGAGTGGTGCTGTTGTGTGATGTCAGCATGACGTTGTTTTGAATGTGGCATTATGTTCTGGTGCTCCTGTTTCCTGGATTGTGTTACCTGCTTTCCTTTACCAAGGCAGACGGAACTGCTGCCTTAGCCTGACAACCGGTTGTCCTCAAAGCAAATGAACTTAAGCATTTGGAATTGAGGGATGGAAAGGTTCTAGGGGGGTTGGGAGGGATGGTGTGTCGCACGTTATGCGTGGAGACGGAACAAGGCAATTTGCAAACAGAAAGCAGAACAAGGGTAGAAGCTGAAGGAGGGTCAGGGACAAGAAGAACCTCTAGAAATGAAATAGAGGCGAGGTGACAACCACCTTGAATAGCCCCCAGTGCTTGTAGAAAGAATCCAGCTTAACAGGCTCAGAAACCAGAGCATCTGGGTTCCCTAGGAAGGATGAGCTGCTGAGATTTCAGTGTCCTGACTTTGGGGGGAAAAAAAAAACAGACTTTTTTGAAAGGGGGATTTCCATTTTGAACTTTGAGGACTGTTGGTCAGACCGAAAACGGGCTCAAAAGTGAGTTTGCTTAATGAAGACATTTAACGGTTGTGCTGTTTATAGTAAAATAAAACTTCCTCCCTTGCTTCAGTTAAAAATGAAGCGCTTGCTTTTTCTTCCATTATCCTCCTCCCCTTAATGGATTGTGGCAGTCGAAATAATCCATCGGAGGACCCACCTTTAGTGAGATGTACTGTCGACGTAGCACAGTGTCTCAGTGGTCGTCTGCCATGGTGAGGTGAGCGTGGTCTCTTTTCAGTATAGTAGTTAACATTTTCTAGTATTTTTTATGGAGAGACTGTACAAAGTGGCTTGTCAGACACCATCCCAAATGGGTCTGGGGAAAGGAAGGCTGTAAAGGACATGGTAATGGCACTCCATTCAGGATGTATTAAAATAATTTGCTTTTCAGGTATTAATATGACATTTGTCATTGTCACTGATTTTTTAAAAAAAAAAGCAATGCAAATGTTGGTTGTGGCCGTTTTCCGCATGCTATCTTCATATCTAAATGCTTCATTAATTATCCGAGCCTCCGGAGAATTAACTCTATTACGTTTGTACAGTAAGTTTGTAAACTGCTTGGCAAACTGATTAAGAAATAATGTGCATTGCCGTGCTACTAAAGTGGCAGGTTTCTGGTAGAAATCGGACGAGTCCAATTTGGAGTTTTGGGTTCCTCGATTGGTGAGAATAAAAAGGCATTTTTGGAAAAAGAAAAGAGACGGGAAAAGTAGATCACTTAACTTAGCAAATGGTTGAAAATACGTCCATCCTCTGTGGCCCCAAATCCAGTGACAGAAATTCTCCTGGTAAAAGTTGCTTCCTAACTCTGTTCTTCTCAGAGCACCGCTCACATTTCCCACAAAAAGCTTTAACCACCATCAGCAGAAAGAAGGTGGCCTAGAAACTGACGCATAACCAGCACCCAAAGCGGGCTGGAGGCATAAGTCATTTCAGGTCTCGCTGCCCAGAGAGCATCCAGGGACTGACCTGGTCAGAGCTTGAGAAATTATGGGAGACAAGCCTCAGGGTCAAACTGTCTACTAGCAAGATCACCTCCATCCATTCCACCACTGCAGATCTCTTCTCCCCACCCCAGATGCGGCCAGGCACCTTCCGGAGAATGCTGGAGGAGGAAGGCCAGTGTCTTACAATGATGGTGGAAACTCCAAGTCAGTGCCCTATTGAGGGCAGGACGTCATTGTATTGGGAGTTCCACCTGCTAGTGATAACTTACACATAACATCCCAGAATCCCATTCCCCCAAATTTAATGCATTCTTTCTTAGAGGCAAGAACTTAAGGTCCTCACCTGATTACTCCACCATCATCATTAGCTCTTACTGGCCAAGTTTCTTCTGTGAGTTGGGCCTGAACTCACTTCTTAGATCATCATTTCATCTTCAATAGACTGATTTTCAGAAGAATAATCTTTTCCCAGTGTTCTCTCCTCTCTAATGCCTTGGCTGGGTTGTTTTGTTTTGTTTGTTTGTTTTCCTACCTCTCCTTATATTGGTCTTCTTGTCTTTTGGTTAGAACCACACCTTTGGAATTCAATTCATTTCCTATCACTGCTCAATTCAGTGGCAACACAGCTGGCTCCTTCCCAGGCCCGAGAAGTATAAGTCATTGCCACTTTCCTGAATGGCCCTGCCAATACGTACTATCCTTGATACTGTGAAAAAGTTTCTTAGCACCCAGACGGCACTGAGCATGGCATTTGGGGACCCCTCCTTCTGTCCTTCTGGGATCTCTACCGAGTGTGAAGGGGAATGGGGGAGGGAGATCAGAAACATGCTTCCTGGTTTCTCGCACGTCAGAGAGAGAAGTCCTGGTGTTGGTTGTTTGCCACTTTCTTTCTACTTGCACCTTTGAGTCCATAGTCCTTCCTTTCCATTCCCAACCGCTAAGCAAACAAGCAATTTTGTGTTTCTAACATGGGACCTGGAGGCAGCCCTTTCTCATCCCGTACGATGCTCCTGCACTATAACAAGTTTACATTTTCTTCTCCTGCAGCAGCTTTCTGCTCCTTGGGCACTACTAGCTATTGTTGAGTTTGGGTGGGGCCAGGGATGGCATATACTGTGGCATGTGCTCTGCACTCCCTGCAACCTGAACAGATAGACCCAGGGTGTCACTGTGTACTGTCCCAGAGAAGGCGGATGCAGCCTCAGAAATCTTCGCAACACTCCAGCCAGTCAGGGCCAGTTGATTAGAGCTGATCTTATTTGTCTGATAACAAATCTTATTTGTGAACCGATTCTTAGCTGTCTTTCCACCCTTGGCTCTCTTGCCGTGGAACAGAAACAATAGACCATACATTTAGGAAGCATCGTTCATAAGTAATTTGCAGACTACAATTCCCCTGCCCCTCAGATGATGGGGGCTAAAGGAAGCTTACTTCCTGGGCTAAAGGATGACAAATGTCTTCGGCCTTTGCCATTTTTCTGTTCTTTGCCCGTTATCATAGGCAGCCTTCTGTGCATTTTGCAGAGGTCAGATAAGACTCCATCTTATTCTTCATCTAATCCCACCTTCTAACAAGAAAGAAAACAAATATTTAAATTCCAAAAAAAAAAAAAATGCTCTTTATGTATTTCTAACAGAAACCAGATGCTAACACCTAAGAAGGAGGATCCATCTATGACAAAGGAAAGTGGAAAATTGAACCAGTTATCTGAGTACTTCATGCCAGAAGCGTTGCTAATAGCAACTGTTTAGCACCTTCAGGGCTTTAAAATGGGCTCTGCAGGCAGCATTCCGTATGCAGGACTCAGTAGCCAAGCCTCCCCTGCCGGCTGTGAAGGCAGTTTCAGATTGCCACCTTTTGAGGTACATTTCTTTAAGCACTAGAGAAGTGGAAATGAAGGGACCTTTGCCTTGTCTCCAGAAGTTTGTCCCTCTGAGGCCTCAGCAGACACCAGAGCTTGTTTGCATGACCATTTGGAAGTAGTCAGCAAGGTTAAGATCAAGAAAGGATTGGATTCTTTTTCCATTTTCTCATAATAGTAGCCCAGTCCACACAAGGCTCCCATAAAACATGACTCACTGTTGGGAGCGATACTATTTTATAAGCTTACTTCCTGCTGACAAAACTAGCTTTCCTCAAGGGAATAAAAAGGAGAAGGGGAAAGTCACATCGTGTTAGGAAAACATTTCTGTTATTTAGACATTATGAATCCGTAGGATAGAAAAAGTCGTCTTGTTCTATCCTGGGCGTTTCTGAGCTATCCCTTCACCCTACTCAGCATTTGGCCATTGATGTTCAATAGGTCGCTGACCAAGCCTTTCTAAATTTTTCAGAGAGAGTTACTTACCAATAAGGTCTGTTCTCAAACCTATCTAGTTGATTTTCCTATTTTTCCATGAAGTGTTATGATTCTATCATGGGCCCTGACTTAACATTCTAGGGCCTACGGGTCCTCTATTTTCTTGAGGAAATTAGGGCTTTGGCAGTTTTTCCTCTCCTAAACTCATACTTTCCTACACAGGATTGCTTTGCCATCTCCTGCTTTAATTTTCAAGTGCATAAACAAAACCTCAAAGGGCCTGAGAAGGTGAGGCAGGCCAGAGTCTGTGTTCCGTGTTGAGTGTCAAGCTATTTGTTAAGAAGGTCTGCAACAGGCCTTTGGTGGGGGCTCTGCCAGAGACTGTTCTGAACACTTTGCTTGAGATCTGTGCCCTGTAAAATGAATATGATGTTTTACTGATGTCTGTAATACATTTGTAAACTTCCAATAAATTTGAATAAAAGAAATGTTGCCGTTCTTCTCAGTCCTTTCTCACTTTCTAGAGTTTTGGGGTGGTTTTTGCTTTTGAGCATCTTAACAAAGAAGAGAAAGGCCACATGCGTTGGGGGATGAGGTTTGCCTTGAAAGATGAACCTGATTGTTTAAGTCAGAGTTTCTCAACCTTGGCACTAGCGACATTTGAGCCAGTTAATTCTTTGTTGCAGAGGACTGTCCTGTGCATTATAGGATGTTTAGGATCATCACTGACCTCTTCCCATTAGATGTCAATAGCATCTTCCACCAAGTTGTGACAATTAAAAATGTCTCCACCCATCACTTTCATTAGGACAGCTACTATTAAAAAAAAAGATATAAAATAACAAGTGTTGGTGAGGATGTGTGGACATTGGAACCCTTGTACATTGTTGGTGGGAAAAATAAAATGGTATAGCACTATGGGAAACAGCATGGCAGTTCCTCAAAAAATTAAAAATAGATTACCACCATATAATTCAGCAATTCTTCTGGGATATACCCAGAAGAATTGAAAGCAGGGTCTCAAAGAGATATTTGTACATACATGTTCATAGCAGCGTTATTCACAATATCCAAAAGGTGGAAGCAACCCGAATGTTCACTGGTGTATGAATGGATAAACAAAATGTGGTATATACATATTATACAACAGAATATTATTCAGTCTTAAAAAGAAAGAAAATTCTGACACTGCTGTAGTGTGGATGAACCTTGAGGATATTGTGCTAAGTGAGATAAGCCAGTCACAAAAAGACAAATAGCATATGATTCCACGTATATGAAGTATCTAGAGTCAAACTCTTAGAGACAGAAAGTAGAAGAGTGTTGTCAGGGGTGGAGGAGAGAATGAGGAGTTATTATTTAGTGGATACGGAGTTTCAGTGTTGCAAGATGAAAATGGTTTTGGAGATGGGTTGCAAAACAATGCGAATGAACTTAATACTACTGAACTATACCCTTAAAAATGCTTAAGATGGTAAATTTTATGTTTATTTCATCACAATTCAAAAAATGTCTCCACACATCGCCAAATGTCTCCCAAGGGCAAAATCACCCCTAGTTGAGAACCACTAGTTCAAATGCATTGCCTTCTTACCACCTGTGTTCCTTGAGGATTCTTGAAACAGATTCCTTTCCAGGCCACCCAGTTAATTTTCAGTTATTAGCAAGAATGAAAAGCAGCAGATCACCCCAAAGTATTTGTTTGCTTTTAAACAAATAATAAGCGGTTTGTCTGGAGAAAGACATGCACGGCTGTGTTCTCATTAGGATGGTATTAACATTGACTGGCAGCCAGGACCAGGGCAGCAGACCAATTCATTTTTCCCATGCCTGACCACAACATTTGGGAGTTGCTGGATGCCACAACATCATTTATCCATTCATTCAACAAATATTTATGGAGGGCTTACTCTATGCCAGGCACTGTTCTAGGTGCTTGGAATACAGCAATGCATAAAACAAACAAAAATCCCTACCTTAAAGGAGCTCACAAACTTTACTTTCAACTGGGCAAGAAATCTGGAGCAGTAGGTATTCTTACCCACCCTAACCATGAGCACTTGGGAGCTAGAGAGACAAGGAGTTATTTCATTCTAAGGCACTCTGAGAGGCCTCAAAGACTTGTGCTGGAAATGGGAATTACTGTGCTGTCCTGCTCACAGACCCTGTCAGGGGGCATGGCCTTCAGACAACCACAGTTTTTACTATATGACCTCCCTCTTTCTCCTCTTCAGCCAAAATGATCGGAGCCAAGCCCGGCACCAAACCAGGAATCTCGAAGCGGGGTAAGCTGGCCTAATCAGATTCTCTCTCCCAATTAGATAAACTAAGAAATCCTGAGAGAGCAAGGCTGTTAGCAGAGGCAGCTGAGGCTGAGAGGGAGGAGCCAGAACGTGGGGTCAGGCCCATGAGCATCACGGTAAGAGGAAGGATGAGGAAGCAGGAGCCCCGGAGAAGCACCAGCTCAGACTGAGGGTAGGTCCAAGAACAAAGATGGATGGGAGTACGAATAGATGGAATTGACTCTGAGGGGCTGGTCGCCAGGACTTCCTTACCCCCAAACAGATCCCAGCTCCTGCCCTGGAGGTACACTTCTAGGATTTGGGTCCTTCACACGCCCTCCCCATTGTGCTTACGTGTTGTTAACAATGCTCGTGCAAACTCTTATATGTGGGCTCAGTGCTCCTTGCAATCCTAATGACAGCCTATGAAGGAGGGATTCTGGATGCCAGCTGTGCATCTTTTATTTAGGCCCTGCTCCCCTTGGGCATTTTCAATCCCATCTCAACCACTTGCTAGTTGTTGATCCTGGGAAATGTCCATATCCTCTTAGAGCCGCAGTTCTTTCTGGGAAATCTTTACTAAGCAGTTGTCTCTCCGTCCTCAGATCACCCAAAGGCTGGCCCATCCACCGGGGCCTGGGTCCTCTTCTTCCACGGGACAGCTCTTTATTCTGGCATGATGGGCGCAAGGTTTTACTCCTGACAATTTTAATGAGGTGTGAGTTGTTAGAGGTACTTCATAGGGTCCCTCACTTTTCTATCAGTTGTTGTTCAGGTCCTTGTTTTCCTTAGGCTTTAAGGAACACCCAGTCTAGGGGTGCTTTCAACTGGGGCAAACTCACATACAGTGGTATTTGATTTATTGGTTTGATATATTGTTTTACTCTGGTTTTTTAATTTATGGTTATATCACCACACTGACCTCAGGGGTGTTAGGAAGAGTCTCCCATAAACTATTTTATAGGGGCTTAGGTCTGTTTTTAGGGGCTACCCTTATCTAGAGGAAGGCAAGTGGCAACACCTTATCCCACTTTAGATGGGGTTTCTGCATCAATTTCGTTATAGATGTCTTTAAGGCATGATTTATTTTTTCAGTTTTTTTCCGTAGATTGAGATCTCTAGGATGCATGTAATTTTTATTTTAAATGTAGGGCTTTATTTGTCGAGTTACTTCCGCTATAAAGGAGGGTCCATTATCACTCTGTACAGAGGGAGGGAGCCCATATCGCGGACTGAGTTTTTCAAGAAGGATTTTGGTGACTTTAGGTGCTCTCTCCATTCGGGTAGATAAGTCTCTATCCAGCCTGAAAAGGTATCTACTAATATAAGCAAGTATTTGAGGTTTCTAGTCGTTTTTTAGGCATCTCAGTGAAATCAATTTGTCAATCCTTGAAAGGGTGCATCCTCACATGTTGGGTTCCCTGTGCAGCAGGTCACTTTTTTGTCTTTGGATTGTTTTGATTTGTTTGATAGTTTGTTGTAAATGGGGTCCTCTTAAATGAGGCCTCGCCAAATCCATTAAAGCATCATGACCATAACGTGTGTATTTATGTAGGTGTCTCATAAGGGGCCAAACTAAGGCTTCGAGTAAAAGAATGAGTCCATTAGAATTCTGTCTCCACTTAGTTGTGTCATCCCAAGTATCCAAGCCCCAGTCTTTAGGGTTAGTGTAGTGGGGTTTATATTGATTTAAATCTAGCTTGGATAGGCTGGGCGCGGTGGCTCACGCCTGTAATCCTAGCACTCTGGGAGGCCGAGGTGGGTGGATCGTTCTGAGCTCAGGAGTTCGAGACCAGCCTGAGCAAGAGTGAGACCCCGTCTCTACCAAAAATAGAAAGAAATTAATTGGACAGCTAAAAATATATACAGAAAAAATTAGCCGGGCATGGTGGCCCATGCCTGTAGTCCCAGCTACTCGGGAGGCTGAGGCAGGAGGATCACTTGAGCCCAGGAGTTTGAGGTTGCTGTGAGCTAGGCTGACGCCACAGCACTCGCCCCAGGCGAGACAGTGAGACTCTGTCTCAAAAAATAAATAAATAAATAAATAAATAAATAAATCTAGCTTGGATATCAAGGTCCCAAGCAACAGATCACCCTTAGCGGCCTCTCAAGCAGCCCTGTCAGTGGCCTGATTTCTTTTTGTAACATAAGTGTCCCCTTTTTTGGTGACCAGGACAGTGTATGATGGCCCCCTGCTTGGGTTCAGTTGTGGCCTGTATCAGGGCCATTATTTCAGGGGCATATTTAATATCTTTATTTTCTGTTGTCAAGAACCCCCTTTCTTTTCAAATGGCACCATGAGCATGCACAACCATAAAAGCATATTTAGAGTCTCTATAAATGTTTACCATTTTCCTCTGGATAACTGATGGGCTCTGGTTAAAGTAATTAGCTCAGCTTTTCGGGCTGAAGTTCCAGGTGGCAGTGTCATTGTTTCTAGTACCCGTGGTTCCATGACCACCACGTTATCTACCCCTTTGTTGTCTGCTGTCCTTAAAGCTGCTCTCATCGGTGAAAAGATCTCAATCTGGCTCTTGCATCGGCTGAGCCGATATATCCATCCTGCTAGAATAGACAGCTTCCAGAATCTCTAAACAGTCATGCTGTAAAGGTGCATTTTCTTTAGCTGGTAACAGGGTGGCAGGATTGAGAGCAGACACAGTCTTTAATTTAACATTTGGATTACCTAAAAGGACGGGCTGGTATTTTCCTAGCCTTCCTGTGGTCAGCCAATAAACCCCCTTCTGCTTTACTAAGGTCAGACCCTGGTGGCAGGCACATACTACAATAGGTTGTCTGAAGGTGAATTTTTCGGCCTCTTATAACAAGTCACAAGTAGGGTGACACTTTATAGCCACACAAAGCCAGAACTGGTGTGGCTGCTATGGCACATCCTGGGGTCCCATCGGCCCACACAGCCTCACTCGCTTTTTGGTAGACCCAGGGACGAACAGAATTTGGTTTTTTTTTTTCTGTCTGTGAGTCGACACTGAAACTGGAGAGTATTTTTGGGTGAGACCTGCAGGTGGAGCTGCTGTTTCTCTGGAGAAAAAGTTATTTGGGCATTTAACTTGCATAATAAATCACGGCCTAGGAGAGGTATTGGATGGCAGGTGGGGTCTGACCAGCTACCCCAACCGCTGCCGCCATGTCCTCACTAAGGGAAGTTAGTTTAGACTTTAGGACAGAAAAGGTAGTCCCTGTGTCAATTAAAAAGTCCATTAATTGAGTCACTACTGCCAACTGTACCTGGGGCTCCTGTGGGGATATTTGGAGGCATGGAGCCCTGGGTCCCCTCATTTGTCATTTGAGTTCTGGGCTCGAAAAACCATTTGTTGTCCTGGGGGTTTCTTGTGACCTGGAGCCCTTTGAAATTTTGGGCAGTGTTCTTTTCAATGTCCTTTCTGTTTAGAAAAAGCACACTGATGGTATCTCACCTTAGGGTGGCCTTTTCCGCCCTTTTCTTTTGACTGTGTCAAAGGACCCTTGGTTGGAGCAGTTAAGAGAACACGCATAGGTTTTAGTTTTCGTTCTTTTCTGGTGTTATATACTTTAAAGGCAATATCAACAAGCTGTGAGGGACCCCTCCCCTGTCAGCCCCAGGAAAAAAAAAAAACAAGCTGTGAGGGATTCATGCCAATTGCCCCTTCTACATGCTGTGGTTTCCTCCTCATATCTGGAGCACTCTGTCGTATAAAAGACATATTTTCAGGGGCCTCTGGATCCGCATCTGTATATTTGCGATATGCCTGATAGATATATTTCAAAAATTCGGAAGGATCTTCATTAGCTTTTTGTGAAGCCCCCAGTTGGGTATTGTAATAGTGGAAATTGTCCTGCCCCGGCTACGGGTGCCCTCTGGCCAAATGAGTTCCCTGCCAGGTCTTGAAAAGAGACCATTTCCATTCCCAAGTCATAACCCAGTGGGTGTGGGACTTAGAATTAGTACCAGTCTCACCCTCCCTGGCACCCAGATGGCAGTGGAGGTGGCAGGCAGCAGTTGCCCCAGGGCTGCCTCCGAGCAGGGCCGATTCCCCGGCTGGGCTGCAGGGCTCCAGTGGGGGCAGGGGCCGCAGTAGCTCAAACTCAAGTGTGGCTGATCCTGCAGCGCCTTCCCTGCCAGGTGGGGAGTGGGTGTCAGGGGAGGGAGTTCTGTGAGGTTTGGACTGTCAACTGGTTAATTCTTCCCCAATTTTATCACCCAAAGTCTGACTATCCTCACATGCTGGTTTTACCATTAATTTTATTCCAGGCCTTTCAGCCTCTTTATTATGTAATTGCATGAAAGATTGTACATATGGGATCTCATTTCATTTATCTGAGTTTTAACAAAATAATTTCAGTTGTAAGAAGTGTAATAACTTAAGGTTCCATTTAACAGCCACTTCTCACACTCCAGCACGTTCATTGGCCAAGTAGTATTACAGTAAAACACCATTTTCTCCTTAGACATCGACTTACAGCTGTAAGTTGACTATTCAGCCAAGATTTTTCACAGGGGGCTTTTCAGATGGCTTTCAGCTCCCATGTTGAAACAAAACTCACAAACAACAACAATAAACACAAGTTGACAAGTAGACAATACAGGGGATTTCTAACACACAAACAATCTCAAATGTCAAGGCCTACCAAACAAATGGGAACTGTACAAACAAGAACCGAATTCTCTTAATCCAAAAGTGGATGAATCCACCAGGTTCTCTGGGAACTGTGCAAGTGAGAACAGAATTTTCCTAACCCAAAAGGGGACAAATCCCTCAAGTACCATGGTTCCACTCAAGTGTGACTTCCACCCATATGGCACCAAAAACAAATGCCCTACCACAGGGCTGGAAGGTTCACAACCTTCCCCAAATGGGTAGAATCAAGGGTCTTGGTCTGTACACCAGGGAACTTATCAAAAGGGCAAAGGTGTGGAGATTCTTTCCAAATCCATTTCCTTTTCCTCAACAAGGTTCAGGTTGTGAGGAGTTGTGTCTAATTTGGGGAGGGAAACGTGGGAGCGCCTGGAGCTAAACAGGCTCTGGAACTGCTGGGGCAGTCCCTCATTCTCTCACCCAAAAAGAAGGTGCTCCTACTGGTGAAGACCCGTGGCTTGACCCGGGGCTGCTCCACGCCTCTTCCCACCAGCAGCAGTTCTGGGGTGTGCCATTCCACCAGGGTGCCAATAGGCCCAACTAGGGACACCAAATTTGTTACCAAAAGTTTGGTACTTGTCCCTGAAGCCAAATGAAGAATGAGGACAGTGGTTTGAGGAAAAGGAAAGGGAAGGTTATTAATTTGCTGGCAAATGAGGAGGATGGCAGACTCTTGTCTTAAAGAACTATCATCCCCCTTTTAAGCAGGAATATAGGGTTTTCAAAGGGGCTTTTCAGCTTTAGGATATTGCTGTTTAAGTATAGCATCTCCAATGAAGAGGATCTCATGATCTCTGTCCAGATAATTCTGTTGAGCCATCTCCTGTGGTTTAAGATACTAGAAAACAAAGACCAAAGAATGTTTTTCCGCCCCTTTGATTACTGGTCTCAGTCAGGAATGCAGGTTTTAATTCCCGAAAGGGTAATGGGTTTTAAAGAGAGAACTCATGAAACATTTTTCCCTTTTTCAGGCCTTTACCTCTGTTACACTATTATTATTATTATTATTATTATTATTATTATTATTATTATTATGATTTTACTCAAAGAGAAAGGGTGTCAGGAACTAGATGCCAGGGTATCTAGTCCAAGAGTGCTTATTATCTTTTTTCAGCATAGCCTTAAACAGGATTTAGAGATATCTGAGGAAGGTCTGAATCTTTACTATATGTGAGAAATGCCTGCAGAGCTTATTAAAAACTTATTCAATGAATCCATGTTGTGTGTGGGGAAAAAAAAAAACTTAGTGAAAACTGCTAGTCCTCCCTACAGAGGTTCTGGTTCAGTAGATCTGGGGTAGAACCCCAGAATCTACTTTTTTATCAATAGCCCTCCACATCATTCTGATCTAGTTGCTTTGAGAATCACAGTTCAGGAAATTCTGCCTTAGCTTTCATCTTGTTTTGTTTTGTTTTCTTCTAAGTATCTGGGAAAAACAAAACACACACCTCCCAGTCCCATCTGCTCCAGGAGAACCTAACAAGCCCATTGATCTGGGTGAAGAGACTTTTTAAAAATTTTTTTTTTAATTTTTATTTTTAGTAGAGACAGGGTCTCACTCTTGCTCAGGCTGGTCTTGAACTCCTGAGCTCAAGGAATCCACCCAGCTCAGCCTCCCAGAGCACTAGGATTATAGGCATGAGCCACCAAACCTGGCCTTGGATGGAGAGACTTGAGCCAGAGGTTTGTAATCCAATTTTGGAGGATCTAGAGTGTGTTCACTTTTTCTCAGTGACAATCTTCAGAAAAGGAATGTACTTCAACTGACTTGAATTTTTCTGATAGATATGTACCACTGCTTCACTGAAGAGAATGAGCTTATTGTGAAATACAGTCTGAAAATTATGTTTGGATATGAGAATTACTACTCTTGGCTCATAGCCAATGGCTTTCACGCATCAAAATTAACTAGGTAGATCATTTAAAATTCAGAGTCCCTGGTTCCATCCCTAGAGATTCAGCAGGTCTGATTCAGCAGGTCTCCAGCAGGGTCTGGGTAACTGCATTTTTTATAAGCATCCAAGGATCTGAGACTACCCTTTAAGAAAAACTACCCTCAGCCTGTCTATGGAAAAGAACCCAAACTCCATAAAATAAAGAGGTTTATTCTGAGCTGAATATGTGTGACCATGAACTGGAGAGCCACTCCCAAGAAGCCTTGAGCAAGTTGTCTTGCCATAGTTGGGTTACGGTTTGGTTTTATACATTTCAGGGAGACAGGAATTACATGTAAAGTCATAAGTCAATACATGGAAGGCATACACTGGTTTGACCTGAAAAGACAAGACATATTGACGTGGGGCATTACGGGTTTTAGGTGAGTTTAAAGATTCTTTGATTTGTTATTGCTTAAAGAAATGAAGCTTTGTCTAAAGGCTTGGAATATTTTACATTAGGGATTCAAGTGATCTATTAAGTAAATTGATGACCTACAGGTGTGGTTTATGCTTTGCCCTGCATAGCCTTAGGCCTGTTAATAAGTTACAAAGGATATCTCCAAGAAGGCAGGGGGCACGACGAGGCCTGTCTCCTTTCTCATGGCCAGCAACTCATCTTTAGGGTATTTCTGGGGTCCCTTTGGCCAAGAGGAAGTCCATTCAGTTGGCTGGGAAGCTTAAGATTTTATTTTAGTTCACAAGCTTCTCACAATGTGAAATCCTTTTATCTTCTATGAGCTCTTGTGTGCTAAAGACAGTCTAGCTTGTGTTATAGAGCTTTGAGGTGGAAGAGCCTGCTTCTCAAATACTCATCTACCTACATGTAAAACAGACACTGGTTTAGTTTGGGCCTAGAATGAGAAACAGCGGCCCCTTTGGAAAACTCATCCCAGCATAACTTCTAAGTATGACTAATTTTGACCGAGAAATGTCCAAACATGAAGCCAAGAAGGTAAGTTTATCAGAAGATGCAATAGATAATCAAAAGCAAACACAGGCTGAAGTTTAGGGGGAAATGGTCAAGCTATTAAATGACACAATCATACCCAGCAGGAGATGAGATGATTTAAGAGCTTGCTCAGCAAAATACTAGCAGATACTTGTTTCCCCTGTTAGGTTGGCTGATTCTGGAGGTAAAACAGATCATCAGGGTTGATGGATGACTTTGAGCCCTTAACACACAACAAGTTAGCAAACAGATGAGTCTAGAAGTATGAGAAAGTAAACTCAATAACCTGAGGAATTTGGGCCATAAAGGGCAACTGTCTTAGGCCAGGTTCTTTGGATTTTAAGTAATCAAAACTCACTCCAAACTAACTTGAGCAAAGGAAAAAAAAAAAGGAAAGTTTGTTTGAATGATACCACATGTCTTGCAAGAAGCTAAAGACAACAGCTTCATGAGGGGCTAGAACCCGGAATAGGAAGGCCACCAAGAGATCAGAAAGTTTCTACCCTAATTTTTAAAACTCTGCTTTCCTTCCATTGTCTGTGGAGTCTTGTCCCTTTGTTAATCTGCTTTTGCAGCTTTGGGGAGCTCAAGGACATACGTGACTCTCCACAGCTCCTGAATTGCCATCTCCTTCATTTAATCTCTTATTCTCAAAAGATACTCTGAACGGCCCAATTTGAGGTAGCCACTCATTCCTGGTCTGATCAGCCATTGGTGGAACAGGGGCAGAGTCGTAGGTGTTAGCCTGCTGGCAGACAGCTCATTCCTGTGAATGAGGGGACGGTTTTCCAATAGAGAAAGTCACAGGCTGGGCAAACATCCCAAAATTATCTCCTGAAGAACTGTCATAGTAACAACCCAAAAGGAAAAGCCAGAATTATTATCTACTGGATGTATTTCTAAACAGTCATTTGCACTCAATTTATCGAATTGGAGCTATAATCTCAAGACAGAGCTTCTATTAATATAACCTACAAACTCTAGAGCTCCAACTGGCCTAGGCTCAGCCAAGTATTGCATTCAAAGAAACACAGTTCAGAAACCTGAAGGTATTATTAATCCATACTGAGCATTTCAAATCTTTTCTGTCTCTCAAGGAAATACCAAAGCAGGAGGTAAATTCCTAATGCATGGCAGACACCTTACAAGGTCTCTCTCCCCCATTACTGCCACTGTCACTCTCCTGCATGTGGATGCCAGCTTTTCCCCAAAATTCTGTCTCTTTCCTACTCTCAACTTCCACCCCCAAACATAGCCAGTGCACAGGCCTTTTCTGTCACACTTCCCTGTCTCCCTTGCCTGCTCTTTATTATGTAAATCAAATGCACTACTCTGTGCTGTTTTATTTTCATCTCTGCTTCACTCAGTACCCAGACTCCCTCAGGACTGTCTTACAACACTGGATGAGTTTTTTTTTCCCAAGGTGCAAGAACCACAGAGGTCTTTTTCACTTACTTTTTAGCCCATGTGAATTCTATCCTCATGGCAGGTAAGAAGATGGCTGTGGGAAAGATGTGTCTGTTGTCACACTCAAGACCCAAAACCTGCAAGAATCCTCTGTGGTAGCAAGGTCTCAGGTCTGGCACCTTCTCTTTGTCTCACACAAACCACAAGGGCTGGAAAGCATTGCATGATGTTCGTACAAAGAATAAATGCCACGAAAGTCTAACCAAATTGATCTTTCTGTTTCTCAATACGGTCTCTTCCTTGCACCGAGACCTTTGCACTTGCTGTTCCAGCCACTTAAAACTCCCACTCCTACCTTCTCCATTCCACCTGTTCTTCACATGTCTAACTACTTCTCATTCTTCCCTTAGACATGCTTCCTCCGGGGTGAAAAGTCTGGTCCCAGCAAGTTGGAAATAGTACCTATGCCTTGGGCTCCCTGGGACTCTGTACAGCCCTAGACCACCTTGTGTTGCGAGTTTCCTTTGCTGCCCCATTAGCACCTGCAGTCCTTTGGGGCAGGGAGCTGTCTTTTCAGCACTGTTCCTCTGGGACCTAACATGTAGTAGATGCTCAAAAAAAAAAAAATATTTTGAAGGAATGTCAAAAAGGAGATTTTTAAAAATCCTGGTTTAGTAAATTAAAAGGAGGAAGGGGGAGTTCAGGTTTAGCCATTCACACTCCAAGGATCCATGTTCTGGTCTGTCTCATAAGGCGAAGGCTTTTCCCCTCTGATGATAAGTTGCCGCAAGGCAAAATTTCACTCAAAGCTCCCAATAGAGGCTGTGTCTGAGATCAGGCTTGCATTACTGAATTTCCCCAAATTGTTTTTTTTTTTTTTTAAATAAACTCCATCTAGGCAATAGCGTTTTCCAATTTCAAGCAGTAATAGTGCCCTTGTGCTCCGTAATGAAGCTACCAACATTTCGAGGACTATCAACTACAAATACAAAAAACAAAGTCAAGAGTTCATGGCATTGAATTATAATCAGATGGTTTATAATATAATGAGAGTACCATCACTAGGAAGTGAAGCTTTAAGAATAATCAAATCCATATGGATCTGAAAAATGCTACCGTGGAATACATTTATATTACCAAATTGGAAAAAAATTATCATATTTCTTTCATGGGACTAGTGCTAATTACAGTAGCGTTGTTTATTGGAAAATGTGACTGAGCAAGCAACGACAGAATCAGAGCACACTTAGTAGGTAATAAGAATCTGCAGCTGAATTGGAAATAAATGAGATGTTACAACACTTAATAAAAGCCCCAATGGCAGGAGAAAATCGCAAAGACATAAGTCGATGCTTCCTATCCAGTAACGAAAAGTGAATCTAGCAAAAGCAAATATTAGTCTAACATTTCAGATACAATCAGCTGAATAGTTACTGTAAATAGAAGTCCAATGGACAAAGGTTGCAAAGGTGAACATTCAGAAGGTGGGTAATGCTACTACCACAGAGTTTTTAGAGATATTAAAACAAATTTACCTTTTCTACAATCTAGAGCTTTCTCTTATCTCTTTTTACCAGGATGAAAAAATAGACTTTGCCACCTGAAAATATACAATGTAAGATGAAGTTTTTCTGACCTAGGAAAGAAATCAAAGAACGATGGTGAATTCTCTTGACCTAGAAAGAGGAAGAACTAACTATATTCCTTTCATTTTAAAATTAGTCCTAGATAAAGAGCTCAGAAAAGAAATTGGCCCACATATTTGAAAAATGTATTCTCTGAATCTCATCTATCAACTGTTTCAAGGTTGTTTCTCAATTCTGTAGAATGATGATTCAGGGGAAGCTTTGTGTAAAGAACGGGTGTGGCCAAGACATTTACCAAATATCCATGTGTTTCCAACCACCTCCCAGCTCCCTTGCAGTTAGGTAGGGTCATGTGACCAGTGCTGGCCAAATAACTGTGAGGGGAAGTGAAGGTGTCACTTCCAGACAAAGGCAGTGGTCAGCCCCTAGGCCTCTGCCTATAGCCATGGTGACCTGCATGTCGTGTGTTGAGATACTGAGTTATTAGATAGAAGCAGACCAGATCCCTGAGTCACTGTGTGGAAGAAGCCATCCATAACAAGCTTTGCTTAAACAAGAAATTCATCTCTGTCATTTTAAACTGAAGAGATTTCAGGGTTAATTTGTTACTACACATAACCCAACCTATTATGACAACACATGGGGACCAGTCTAAAATGACCTAAGTTCTTTCTAACCTAGAGGACCTAATATGTGTATCCTCCGATGGCCATGAGAAGTTCTGAAGGTCAAAGGGGCCAGTCTTTGGACATAGTTTATTGTTTTTGTTTTAGTTGGTTGGTTGGTTACTTGCTTTGGTTTGGTTAAAGTGCTTAGTTAAGGCCTGCAACCATGACAATGACCTTGGAGAGCTATAGCCTATGAGACCACAAGGTGTACACCTACTTCATGCACCATTGTATTCATAGGTGCTGAGCTTAGTACTTGCACAGATTAACTACTCAATAAATATTTGCTCAATGAAAGCAATAAAAGAACTGAATAATTAAATGACCCGTGCAAAGATTATGTAGATTGCGTAGAGCCTTTAGTCATCCCAGGTGCTCCTCTTTCCCTCTTCATACAAAGCAGAGGCTGTGGAAGAAAACCACTGAGCTGAGTTCTTTGGACAGCCTATTCTTTCCTCAGATATTTATTGAGCACCCACTGTGTGCATTATTCTAAGGTCGAGGATAAAACAATGAATAAGTCGGACAAATTTCCTATCTTCTTCATGAAGCTCTGCTCTGCTTTTCTTACACATCTTTTTGAAAGGTAGAGTTTGGCCTGCAAAGATAAAATTTTGCAGTTATCTAGTTGCCCGGTGTGAAAATTAAGACAAGGCAGAAGGTCCGAAGTGCCCAGCAATGTGTCAACTCAACAAACTCGCTTCCCTGGAGCCCTTGATGACTCGCCTGCCTTGGTTTACCTTTCTGTTGCTTCCCCTTGGAGAGTCCCACCACCCCCGTTCTTGTTCCTCCCTTGCCCAACTTCATTCTTAAGAAAAACCTGTAGCCTTCTCTGAGCTTGTTTTGATCTCCTCCTGGGTCAGTTTCCTGCTGTTTTCTGTCATGGGTGGTTTTGGAAATGGCCTGCTAACCTGCCCTGTGCTAAACATCCTCAGCCAGGAGTTCAGCATGTTTGAGTGTTTTCACAAGGGTCACTGCGTCTCCAGAGAAATGTTCCCAACAGTCGTCACTGAAGTTGGCGCTAAACTGGCCAAAGCACTCAATCGAGAAAAAAGTTTCCTTCCTCCTCCATCTGTTGCTCAGAGGATTGCCTAAGCCGGCACAAAGCAGTCGTGCAGTGAGTTACACTTAGAAGGACAGCAACACAGCTGCTAATGACCCCCTCTCAGCCAGTGCTTTCCTGCCCCATCCCTGCCCCCCACTAAGATCACCAAACAGCTGTAAATACAAGCTGACCACCCTCAAGGAGCTGGAATGGAGGGAGAATTTCCAGCACTTAATCCTGCCTTTGTACCTCTTGTGGCCTCTCAAGTGCTCAGCCAGTATTTTGAGTACACCCACCCTAACCCAGAAACAAGTGTTCTCCTGAGAGATGTCTTCCTGACGTCATCAGAGCTGTCCTCCATGTCCTCCTCCTCCTTTTCCCCCTCCTCTTCCTAGCTCTTTGTTCTGCAAATTAATGTCATCCAAACAGTCCTTTAAATGAGTTTTTAAAAAGATCAGTGCCAATGCTGAGAGCTGTGCTCAATAGCCCAGGACACACCAACCCAATGTATAAACAAAGTCTGAACCTCATGTGCTGACAGCTGCAAGTCAAATCTTTAGAGGGGGCAGTAAAGTGCCCCGCAAAGAACAAACTATGGAGGAAGCCTGGAAACAAACAGGATCCCAAGGAGCAGGGACATTGGGCTCTCCAAGTCTTCCTCTTCTTCTTCTTACTGCCGCCTCCGCTGCCTTCAACATGTGCCCGTGACCCACAAGGGATATCCACAGCTTCTTTCTTTTTGCTGGGCCGTCCAGGTAAATAACAGGTATAATAATGAGTGAAACTACACGCAAAATGTTCGTGGTGTGCCGGAGAAGGAGCCTTGGTGTTGATTTCACCAAAGCAAGCATATGCCTCCCTGCAGAATCCCGTGAACCCGGGTTTCAGCCAAGGATGTGAATCAGCTGGACCTATGGGGAAAGGGGGGGGGGAGAAAAAAGAGGGAGGACACAGGCTCCTCCAGCTCCCAACACTAATGAGTCTGTAAGTTTGAAATCTGCACAGGACATATCTCCCCCCATCCTCTGAATGGGTCCTTGTCAACAGTGGTGACAGCAGCGGGGCACAAGCCCATCTCTAGATTGGGACAAGTATATTATTTAACCTTCTCAGATGATGATTGTACTAATGAGCAAACTTCTAAGCAGTAGGCATTTGTTGATTTTTGTATGGATCATGTTCAATGGAGTGAAATTAAGGGAATCATCTATAATATATTTTGTGCATGCCGACCAACTCTATTTTCTTATTTCTATTGGCTATTTGATTTTTCTCCTCTCACTCCCTTCCCTGAGACAAGAAGAAAGAAACATTGGTTATAAATAGCCCTTTTGCCGGGCATCTATCATCCACCCTCACAAAGGACAGTGGTTTAGCGATTAAGTAGCCAATTGTAACACCTGTGTGATAGAAACACTTCATTCAGCAGCACCTGGGACCACAATCTGACGCAGGGCCTGCCCCATTGCACACCAGAAAATGTTAATAACACGCCTGTACATGTCCACACACATGTACACTCTCACTACAGATTTGTAGGTATCTGTTTTTTCCAGAGTTGTATATATCTGCTAAAGCAGATAAATTTACTGTGTTGTAATAAGTCTACTGACAATATTTTTAAGAGCTTGTTGTATAAAAGTTTTATAAAAATTCCACTTATCTACTCTTTCTTAGAAACAAGCTTGTTGCTAGAACAAGGCACATGTGATTGGAAAGCGTGCGTGTCTTGGGAACCAGTACATGCGTATCTTAGGTGCTGTGGGTGAATTAGAAAGAAGTAATGGTGCTGTGATAGGAGAGAGGGCGTTCCCCATTCAGCCCCAAGCAGCATCCTAAGAGTGCTTGTTACTCAATTTCTGTATCTCTAGAACCTAGCAGGGAGCCTGGCCCACAGTAGGTACTCAGTAAAGCATTCTTAATAAAATCTCAGATAGAACCTCCTGTGTGCCAACCATTGTCTTAGGCACCAGACATATTTAAAAGGATATATGTCACTCTGACCTTGAGAGGTCAATTTAACAAGAGGGATAGACTAACGCCCTCTCAAAGGGACAATTTGAGTTTGATTTGGAAGGACGTGTAGGAGTTCAGCAGGGGGAGATGGGGTGGAAAGGCAGAGCTCAGCAACACGAAAGCGTGAAGTATTCAGGGAAGACCATGTCTAGGATCCTTAGATGTCAGGAGATGAGCTTGAGGAGATAGACGGGTAGACGACAGAAGGTCTTGGGTACCATGCAAAGGCATTTGAGCTTCATCTTCTGGGCAGTGAGGAACCTCTAAAGGTTCTTAGGGCATGAAGTGATTCAGTGTGCTTGGTAGAAAGCTTACTCCAACAACAACAGGCAGTATAATTTTGGAGAGGAAAGAAAATTGAGACCTGAGGGCAGAGAAGATGCTGCATCAATCCAAGCAAGGGAAGTTGAGATCCTAAGGTGTCGGGTTTGACCTGTACGTTAGGCATCAGAAGGGAAGCTGTGCGGAGAAAAGCGGGAGAGGTCAGTGAGAAGAGGCAGTGTGGTGAGACTATTGAAGATGAGTAATGGGAAGATCAATCTGGAACCAACCAGGAGGTAGAGTGTTTTTACCTAGCATTCACTGGGATGCCTCCTTCAGCAGCTGTGGCCTTCTGTGGATGTGGGATCACTTTCAAGAGAACCATGCCACCGATTCAGATTGTTCACATCTTTTACCTTAGCTTCGTCCTTGACAACTGTGTGCCCTTGGGCACTTTGTTGCTCTCTCTATGCCCCAGATTTTATACATAAAACACACAAGAGGCAAAGAGATGCTCTCCTTTACCAAGAAGTGGGTAGGTACAAACGAAGCCCTAGTAGGCTGAGCCAAGGAAAGAAACAAAATGAGTCACCTTGGTTGATACTGGTTACTCTTCCTTCCTGTCCTTACTCCTAGAGAACTCCTTCATATTCAGGTGACATTTCTTACCCAGCTTCTACATCTGAGATTTGGCTCTGCTGGGGGATGTGGAGAAAGTAGAGGAGATCTTTTTTGAGATGCTGGTTTAACTGCAGACAAACACATCTTCATTTTCCTGTGAAACATCATATTGTTTCCTCTCACTCTTTTCCAGCAGGAACTATCCAGGAAAGGACGAGGACCAAATTATCAAGCCTTTGGATCTGATCCATGTGGCATCCCATCTGTGAGCCCCAGGGAGATTCAACGTTGGCCAGTGCTGGAGGCCAGTCGTATTTATACCATTTCCATATGGCACCTTTTGATTGATATTTGGCAAGCACATGAGTAAGTTTACTTTCCTTTTTTAAAAAAAACTGTTACTATATTTGTTTCCAACATTGTAATGTCTAATGCCTACAAATGTCTTTCAGTTTTCATATCTGTAACAAGGATGGCATGGGTAAGGCTAAATGGCATTTACTTTAGGACCTGTTAGGATGTCAGAGCTTTGGGGAATTGTCTTCCTGGGCTATGGGATGAGACCACATCCCTGAAAATAAGGCTGGATAGGGCTTCCCTGAAGGTAAGGCTGGCCCTGTTACCAATTGTCTTGGATGTAAGTCACTCTTGGGGGAAAGGAGAATTTCCTTCACAGTCAGGCTGGATGCGAGTCAGGCCAAGAAGAATGAGGAGGTCCCAAGAGTGGAATAGGCTCTTTGGCCATGTCAGGGCTATGGTCATGCATGGCCCGTGAGGGTACTATTCTCAGAGAATACGATGTGAATGGTGCCACTTGGAGTCATACAGCAGGGTGGCCTTGTGCCACAGAGACAAGGAAGTGGCTCAGTAGAACCTAGAATATATTTGGGCTTACGCATAAGTCGAGAGGACCTGTAGCTATACTTAGGTGGTGTGGTGGAGAAGACCACCCCCACCTTTGCCCTGGCTGCACTCAGACAGGAGGAAGACAGAGAGCAAGATGTTGGAGCCAGCAGCAGGAGGGGAGCCTGGGACACAAGGTCAGCACATGGAAAGCCTTCGCTTTGGGGCAGAGGTGGCCAGTTCTAGGGCAGTGAATGTTTGAGGCAGCAGGTGTGCCCTTCAGCTTCGCTGGGGCAAGTATCACCTGTGAGCAGCCAGGCAATTGGTCATAGGGAGTGACAGAGGAAGAGGGGCTCATTTGAGCCATCAGGGACAAGGAGTCACTGCACTTTGGAACATCAGTGTGGGGTGGTAACGTTTCTACTCCAAGCTGGTGAAGAGACATCCTAGTTACATGTGATTCTTCTGGGTTGTTGCCAATGGAGGGGAAAAAAGTGATCAAATGGTTGTGATTTTGTGTTCTCTTACCTGTAAAAGAGGCTAATGAGTTTTATAAAGATGTTGGAGTCCAGCATGCTGGACACTGTAATGGGTTGGATTTCGATCCCCCAAAAAGATATAATGTCCCAAGTCTTAACCACACAGTACCTGTGAATGTGACCTTATTATATAGGGTCTTTGCAGATGTAATTAAGTTAAGGGTCTCCAGATGAGCTCATCCTGGATCGAAGGTGGACCCTAAATCCAATGCTTGGTGTTGTAAGAGAAAGGAGAGAGAGACAGAGACAGACACAGAAACACACAGAGGGGGAGGCCCTGCGAAGACTAGGCAGATACTGGAGTTACACAGTCACAGCCAAGGAATGCCAGACGCCAACAGAAGCTGGAAGAGTAGAGGAAGAATCTCCACCCCCCACCCCCCCCCACCCCACCCCCGGCCAGGGTATTCAGAGGGAGTGTGTCCTTGCTAACACCCTCTTTCAGACATCTGGCCTCCAAAGCTGTGAGAGAATAAATTTCTGTTGTTTTAAGCCAGCCGGTTTGTAATAATTTGTTATGGCAGCCCTAGGAAACTAATACAAGCGTATTTAGTGTTTGTTGGTATAAAAGGGAAGACTGATTCATGATTTCATTACCCTGTTTCTTTTTTTTTTTTTTTTTTTTTTTTGAGACAGAGTCTCGCTGTGTTGCCCGGGCTAGAGTGAGTGCTGTGGTGTCAGCCCAGCTCACAGCAACCTCAAACTCCTGGGCTCAAGCGATCCTTCTGCCTCAGCCTCCTGAGTAGCTGGGACTACAGGCATGTGCCACCATGCCTGGCTAATTTTTTCTATATATTTTTAGTTGTCCGATTAATTTCTTTCTATTTTTAGTAGAGACAGGGTCTCGCTCTTGCTCAGGCTGGTCTCGAACTCCTGAGCTCAAACAATCCGCCCGCCTCGGCCTCCCAGAGTGCTAGGATTACAGGCATGAGCCACCGCGCCCGGCCCTTCATTACCCTGTTTCTAATAGGAAATTCTAAAAACCTGGTTGAGAGTATGTGGTATGTGACTGATTCATTTTGTGTTCTAAGCAGTTCTTAAACTTGAGTGTGCATCGAACTCACCTGGGGGGCTCATGCCCAGAGTGTCTGATTCAGAAAGTCTGGGGTAGGGTCTGACAATGTGAATTTCTGACAAGTTCCCAGGTACTGTGGATGCTACTAGTTTGAGCTAAATTTGCAGCCACTTCGGGTAAATGAGCTCTTCTAATTTTAGAAACAAAGCAGAAATTCTGGGAAAAGAATCCCACTTGGGACAAGCAGATACTGAAAAGAGTAAAATTTTTTTTTTAATTTGCTGTGGATTACAGGGGTCAAAGTTATAAATCAAACAAACAAAAACTATTCTCTTATGAGCAATATCATCTCTTCTCCCAGCTGACCCCATTTTATTTGCCCCCAAATGTAGACATGTCTATGGACTGAGCTGGAGCTTCACAGGCGGCTCTTCGGAGGTCCTGGGAAGGCCGTGGATTCATGCAGTAGTCACAAACTTGCTTACAGCTGCAGGATTATTTCTTACTGTACTGCACCCGTCTTGTACACCATTTAGCATCCTCTTGGTGCAACTTCTTATTGCACCTGCTGCTATGCCAGTGGGGTCAGCCCAGGTTGCAAACAGCTTCATGTAGGTGCAGCCTAGCAATGCTTCACCTTGGGTCTCAGCCCTGGGCCACTGGCCTCTCCCTTCCTGCCCTGGGTATTCTCTGACTCTTTGCATATTCAAGCCAAAGTATGGAAAGCAAGGAGCTCATGCCCATGAGGCCATTTTTAATAAGAGGGAACCGAGCTGATGGATAAATATTTCCTCTTTTCCATTCCTATGTGGGCAATTCTGGCTTTGCAGTCATATGTCTGCTTAAAATGTCCCATGGGATTATTTATTGCCCATTGAGGTGTCCAACTAAGTAACAACTCTTAGCATAGTCTGTTGTTCCCTCCCTGTTCACCCCATCCCCATCCCTCACTCCTCCTCCCTGGAATCACTTCTCAAATAAACCTGCCTGCACTCAAGCCTTTGTCTTAGGCTCTGCTTGTTAGGGACCTTAGGCCAAGACACCTACCTATACCCACCCTTCCTCCTTTCCCATCTTTTGGAGACTGGTGTAAATCCACAGATCCCAGGTACATATGGACATATGAAATTTGGAGTGTCTGCAAAAGGGAATGATGGCCTTTATTGGCTTCTAATTGACACTAAGAAATGAAATTAGCCATGCGTGATCCATGAAAGTGAGCCACAAGAGCTGAACTTACCCCCCTCTCTGCCACCTTTCCTGGAGAAAGACCCTGAACTTCACCAACTGATGTCATCAGAGGGAAGCCCTTTATTGGCTTAGGCAGATATCAAAAAAGCTTGGAGTTTATCCGTGCTCACAAGCGGCTATATCCCAAAAGTGCACCCTAGACTTTGTTTTGGTTTAAGGGACAGATATCTATATCACAACTCAGGGTTTTCCTGGGTGACAGTGATGCCAAATCACCTGTACCTGGCTTCGCCCTACACAGGAGATGCCATACAAACATTTTGGCTTTTTTAGCCTCTGAAACTTCTAGAGCTGTGTAATAAGCTAGTCCAGTGTTTCCCCAAAACTGCTTTGTGGATTGACTTCTTCAAAATCAGTGAGGGAGCTTTTTGCCTTTTTAAAAAATACTGTGACCAAATATATATAACACAAAATTTACCATTTTAACAATTTTTAAGAGTGCAATCCAATGGTATTAAGTGCATTCACAGTGTTATACCACCACTCTCTATTTCCAAACCTTTTTTCTTACCCCAAACAGAAATTTTGTAACCATGAAGCAACTCCCCATTCTCCCTGCCCCAACCCTCAGGGACCTCTAACCTACTTTCTGTTGTCTATTCTAGATACCTCATATAAGTGGAATCACACCATAGTTGTCCTTCTGTGTCCTCATGTTTCATTTAGCATACTGTCTTCAAGGTTCAGCCGTGTTGTAGCTTCTATCAGAACATCATTCCTTTTTATGGCTGATAATATTCCATTGTATGGGTGTATCACCATTTTGTTTATCTACTCATCTGTTGATGGACATGTGGGGTTTTTTTTCCCTTTTGGCTGTTGAAAATGCTGCTATGAACATGGGTGTACGAGTATATGTTTGAGTCCCTGCTTTCAATGCCTTTGGGTATGTACCTAGAGTTGGAAAGGCTCGATCACATAATTCTACGTTTAGCTCTTGAGAAACCACCGCATAGTTTCCACAGCAGCAGTACCATTTTACGTTACTATCAGCAGTGTGCAAAGGTTCCAATTTCTCCACATCTTTGCCCACATTTGTTGTTTTCCTTTTATTCTTTTATAATAACCTTCCCGATGGCTTTGCCCACCTAATGGTAGCGAACTGGTGTCTTATTGTGGTTTCAATCTGCCTGATGACCAGTGGGGAGCTTGTAAACAAATGCACATTCCTGAGCTTACCTCCGGAGATTAGGGTTGGGTCTGAAGTTGGGAATATGGACTCAGGACAGCCTCCCACCCAGTATAGAAATCTGTTTTTGTAATTCCCCAAACTTTTAATCTGGTCTCTGCACATCTATTATTAAATACAGAACTTGCTACCTTCTAGGGAAGCCCCTTCCATTTTTACACTTTTAGTTATTTATCTTCTAATCAGAATTTGTGTAATTTATAGCCACTGACATAGTCGTGCATGACATGTTCCGTGCCATTCCCTCACCTCCACTTCACCTGGTTCCTTCACCCTATATCTCTTCCCCCTGGAACCTTCCTCAGACCATCCCCACAGCCAGGCTGTATCTGGTGAGCTTCCTCTGTGCTCCCATAGCAACTTAAGGTTCCTATCATGGTGTTTCCACGTGTGTTGTAACTTCCTGTTTACTTGTCTGTCTTCCCCACAACACTTCGAGCTCCTTGAAAGCTCACAGCTGTCCACAACACCGTTCACTGATGTTTCCCCACTGCCCAGTGAATAAAGTAGGCCCCCGACAAACGGCAGTGAATGCGTTTGTTGAAAAACATAAGCCCTGCCCTAAATGCACAAAAAAACATTTTGGGGACTCTTTCGTATATAATAAGTTATGCTTGCTAACATTAGGAGCTCCTCAATAAACAAAAAAGAGAAAGAATTTATTAAAACCTAGACAATTCTTCAAATAAGATGATGGAATCCCAAACCATTAAGAAATAGCATCTGTCAGCACAGGGAGCTGGAGTGGCTGCCCAATTCCTTTCTCTCTCCACTCTTCTCCCTCCAACAGACTTCTTGCAAGCATACACAACATTTGTTCAACCTGGACTTTCTGTGTGCTAAAGAAAAATAAAGCACCTTAGGGTGTATTTAAACAACCACAGAGTTATATTTTTACTTGTGCATTTTACCTACTGCACTGGAAAAAGTAATTTTGTCTCGATTAAAGTAGGTCTTTTCAACTGCTGACACATGTTTATAGAGCATCTGGATTTAATCTGATTAGCATCTGGTGTAAGGCTATGAGGTACTATCTCCTGAGGTCTCCCATGGAGAAGGAAAGGCATAAACTTGCACTCAGTTGGACCGTTCCAGTGTTGACATCTGCTGTGGGGTCAAGACATCTGGGCCTCCCATCCTCCAGCACATTGCCAGAGTTCATCTGGACAGAGAGCATCACCCCAAACTCTCAAGGTCCCACTTTAATTGGAGCAGAAAATCAGTGTCAGCACTCTGGCCAGTGGGAGAGAATCCTAACATTCTTCTCTCCTCTGTTCCTCTGCACATGTTAGAGCCAGCATTGGAATGCATCACACACATCTAGAGAAGGAAAAGTATCAATAATTGATATGCCTCTCCCTGCCCCAGCTGCAAACATTGCCAGATCTTTGGTTTATATATTCCCCATTCACCTTCCATTTGCATCCTCAGATAAAGTTGCATAATACATCCCTTGAGAATTCCCTTCCTATTTTGGGTTTTTGTTGTCTTTGTTTTGTTTGTTTCATTTTAGAGGCAGAGGTTTAGGGAAAATAGTTTCGTGAAGTTCTAGTCTTTATTTTGGTTTTCGTTTTTGTTTTAGAGCAACAGAGCTGGCTTCCCAAAATGTAAACAAATGGGTATCCTCTCCCCTCAAGTGATCAATTATTGATGTTTGATTAATGCATATAACTGAATTAGGGATGGAAAAGCAGCCACCTCACATTCATTACTCAGCACAGACCTGCTGAGCTGGGAAGGCAGAGAAAGGCCATTCTGCATAAGAAGGGAGGGGAAAAAAGGGGAGATGCTTTTAGGCATTAATAAGTGGCTAGTTGGGCAGGATCTGATATAATCCTAATTCATAATTTTTTGTGCTGAATTTGGAGAGAGAGGGCAGCTTGTAAATGTGTGGCTGAGTCTCATGCACTCTTTACCTATTTAAGTTCCATAGGGCCAAACAAACACACTTATTTTAGCAATTTGAGAAATAAATATTTACAGAGTTCCTGTAAGATGTCAGGCACTGGATTGTATGCCAGGCATACAGAAAGGAGCATCTGTCCTTACCACAGATGGAGTCTAGTAAGGAAGACTGGCCATCAGAAATGATTACACACATCAACATAGTGTCCTGAAATGTGGGGAGGTTGTGAGTGAGAACACAGGGCTCAAGAAGCATGGGGGTGGGGAGGCACTCTGCTTAGGTGGTAAGGAAAAGCCTCTCTGAAGATGTAACATTCCAGCTGACACTTGGAGGCATCATGAGTTGGGGGAAGAGAGTTCAAGGCAGAGGAAACAGCCTGTGCAAAGAAGGGAAAGAACTAGAACATTCAAGGAAGAGAAATAATGCTGTAGGTGGAGCAAAGAGTAGACAGTCCCAAATCACACAGGTATTCTAGGTCTTATTAAAGCTTGTGGTTTTGTCCTAAGGACAATGGAAGTCATTAAAGACATTTAAATTGGGGAATACAGTATAATCCAATTTAGAAACAATGGTTGGAGAGTGAATTGTAGGGAACAATAACAAATCAGGGAAACAAATCAGTAAACATGGAAGAGAGTGCTGATTGCCCACCTAATAACCACTTTTCCTCTAAAACTGATCCCTCATCTTATTCCATTTGGTGATGTGATTATATTTCCCAACTCCCTTGCAGCAAGAGAGAAAGAAAGGAACAAATGACATGCAAAGCAATCCAAGAACAATTAACAACACAACAGGAATAAGTCCTCATCTATCAGTAATAACCATGAATGTAAGCAGATTAAATTCTCTACTTAAAAGATATAGACTGGCTGAATGGATTTTTTAAAAAACCCAAAAAACAAAAAGTCACAACCCGGCCAGGCACAGTGGCTCACGCCTGTAATCCTAGCACTCTGGGAGGCCGAGGCGGGAGGATTGCTTGAGGTCAGGAGTTCGAGACCAGCCTGAGCAAGAGCGAGACCCTGTCTCTACTAAAAAAATAGAAAGAAATTATCTAGCCAACTAAAAATATATAGAAAAAATTAGCCAGGCATGGTGGCGCATGCCTGTAGTCCCAGCTACTCGGGAGGCTGAGGCAGCAGGATTGCTTGAGCCCAGGAGTTTGAGGTTGCTGTGAGCTAGGCTGACGCCACGGCACTCTAGCCAGGGAAACAAAGGGAGACTCTGTCTCAAAAAATAAATAAATAAATAAATTTTAAAAAAAAAGTCACAACCCAACTATACGCTGCCCACAGGAAACTTAATTCACCTGTAAAGACATACAGACAAAGTGCAGGGATGAAAAAAGATATTTCATGCAATTGGAAACCAAAAGTGAACAGGAGCAGCTATACTTAGATAAAACAGACTTTAAGTAAAAAACAGTAAAAAGATACAGATAAGGTCATTATATAATGATAAAGGGATCAATTCAGAAAGAGGATATAAAAAATTTTAAACATAAATACACCAACCACCAGAGCACCCAGATATATAAAGCAAATATTAACAGAACAGATCTAAAGGAAGAGATAGACTCTAATACAATAATACTGGGGACTTAAATATGCCTCTCCCAGCATTAGACAGATCATCCAGACAGAAAAATTGACAAAGAAGCATTAGATTTAAACTGCACTTTAGACCAAATGGACCCAACAGACATTTACAAAACACTTTATTGAATAGCTACAGAATACACATTTTTCTCATCACCACATGGAACATATTCCAGGATAAACCATATGTTAGGCCACAAAATAAGTCTCAACAAATTTTTAAAAGTCAAAATAATATCAAGTATCTTCTTAGAACACAATGGAATAAAACTGTAAACGAACAACAAGAGAAACTTTGGAAACCGTATAAATACATGGAAATTAAACAACATGCTCCTAAATGACCACTGGGTCAATGAAGAAATTAAGAAGGAAATAAAAAAATGTTTGAAACAAATGAAAATGTAAACACAACATGACAAGACCTATAGGATATAGCAAAAGCAGTACTAAGAAGTTTATAGCTATAAACACCTACATCAAAAAAGTAGAAAGATTTCAAATAAACAACCTAATGATATACCTCAAGGAACTAGAAAAGCAAGAACAAACCAAACCCAAAAGTCATAGAAGAAAAGAAATATTAAAGATCAGAGCAGAGCTAAATGAAATAGAGGCTGAAAATATAATACAAAGGATCAACAAAATGAAAAGTTGGATTTTTGAAAAGATAGAAGATCCAAATAAACAAAAGCAGAAATGAAAAAGAAGACATTACAACTGATACCACAGAAATACAAAAGATCATCAGAGACTATTATGAACAACTATATGCTAACTGGAAAATCTAGAGAAATGAATAAATTCCTGGACACATATAACCCACCAAGACTGAACCAGAAAGAAATAGAAATCATGAACAGACCAATAATGAGTAATGAAATTTAATCAGTAATAAAAAGTCTGCCAACAAAGGAAAGCCTGGGACTGGATGGATCCACTGCAGATTATACCAAATGTATAAGGAACTAACACCAGTTCTTCTCAAATTATTCCAAAACGTTGAAGGGGAGGGAATTTTTCCTAACTCATTCTACGAGGCCAGCCTTAACCTGATAACAAAACCAGACAAAGACACAACAAAAAAAGAAAACCACTATCCCTCATGAACATAGATGCAAAAATCCTTTGCAAAATACTAGCAAACTTAATCCAAAAACACATCAAAAAGATAATACACTATGATCAAGTGGGATTTATCCCAGGATTCAAGGATGGTTTAACATATGTAAATCAATAAACTTGATATATCACATCAACGGAATGAAGAACAAAAACCATATGTTCATCTTGAGAGACATGGCAAAAGCATTTGATAAAATTCAATATCCCTTAATGATAAAAACTTCCAAAAACTAAGCATGAAGTAACATACCTCAATATAATAAAGGCCATATATGACAAAGCCACAGCTAACATCATACTGAATAGAGAAAAGTTGAAAGTCATTCCTCCACTAACTGGAACAAGACAAGGGTACCTACTTTCACCATGTGTATTCAATAGAATGCTGGAAATCCTAGCCAGAGAGGTCAGGCAAGAGACAGAAATAAAAGGCATACAAATTGGAAAAAGGGAGTCAAATTGTCCCTCTTGACATGATCTTATATTTTTTAAAAACCCAGGGATTACACCAAAAAACTTTTAGAACTGATGAACAAATTTGATAAAATCATAGTATATAAAATTGACACATAGAAATCAGCATTTCTATACACCAATAATGAACTAGTTGGAAAAGAAATCAATAAGTCAATCCCATTTACAATAGCTACAAAAAAAAAAAATACCTAGGAATATTTTTAACCAAGGAGGTAAAAGGCCTCTACAAGCAAAACTTAAAAACACTGATGAAAAAAATTGAGGACAGAAACAAATAGAAAGATATCCCATGCTCATGGATAAGAAGAATTAATATTGTTAAAATGACCATACTACCCAAAGCAATCTACAGATTCAATGCAATCCTTATCAAAATACAAATGACATTTTTCACAGAAATAGAAAAAACAATCCTAAAATTTGTATGGAACTGAAAAAGAGCCCTAACAGCCCAAACAATCCTGAGCAAAAAGAACAAAGCTGGAGGCATCATAGTACCTGGCTTCAAACTATACTGCAAGGCTATAGCAACCAAAACAGCATGGTATTGGTATGAAAGCAGACATGTAGACCAATGGAACAGAATAGAGAACCCAGAAATAAATCTACATATTCATGGTCACCTGATTTTTGACAAAGTTGCCAAAAACATACAATGGGGAAAGGATACCCTCTTCAATAAATGGTACTGGGAAAATGGGATATCCATATGCAGAATAATGAAACTAGAACCCTATCTCTCACCACATACAAAAGTCAACTCAAGATGGATTAAAGACTTAAATGCAAGTCCTAAAACTATGAAACTAGTAGAAGAAAACATAAGGAAACACTCCAGGTTGTTGGTCTGGGCAAAGATTTGTGGCTAAGACCCCAAAAGCACAGGAAATGCAAACAAAAATAGTCAAATAGGACTATATTAAACTAAAAAGCTTTTGCACAGCAAAGGAAACAATCACAAGAGTGAAGAGACAGCCTGTTGAATGGGAAAAAATATTTCCAAACCATTTATTCAATAAGGGACTAACATTCAGAATATGCAAGGAACTCAAATAACTCAGCAAAAACCCCCAAATAATCCTATTCAGAAGTTGGCAAAGGATGTGAAAAGAAGACATACTAATGACCAAAAGGTATATAAACAAATGTTCAATATTACCAATAATCAGGGAAATGCAAATACAAATCACAATAAGATATCATCTTACCCCAATTAGAATGTCTATTGTCAAAAAGACAAAATAACAGACATTGGCAAGGATGCAGAGAAAAGGGAGCCCTCATACTTGGTTGATAAGAATTTAAATTAGCATAGCCATTATGGAAAACGGTATGGAGATTTCTCAAAAAAACTAAAAATAGACCTACCATATGATCCAGCAATCCCTGTACTAGGTATTTATCCAAAAGAAAGGGGACCAGAGTATCAAAGAGATGCCTGCACCCCCATGTCTTTTGCAGCACTTATTTGCAATAGCCAAGGTACAGAATCAACCTAAGTGTCCATCAACAGATGAATGGATAAAGAAAATGTGATATACATACACAATGAAATACTATTCACCCATTAAAAAGTGAAATCCTCTTCTTTGAAGAAAAACAAATAGAACTTGAGGTCATTATGTTAAGTGGAATAAGCCAGGGACAGAAAGACAAATATCACATATTTTCACTCATATGTGGAAACTAAAAATGTTAATCTCACGGAGGTAGAGAGTAGAATGATAGTTACCAGAGACTGGGGAGGAAGTGGGAGTGGGGGAGGAAGAGAGGTCGGTTAGTGGGTACAAACATACAGTTAGATAGAAGGAATAGATTCTAATGTTCCATAGCACAGTAGGCTGACTATAGTTAATGACGACATGTTGTATTTAGTGTATTTCAAAATAGCTAGAAGAGAAGATTTGAAATGTTCCCAACATGAAGAAATGATAAATGCTTGAGGTGATCGATATCCTAAATACCCTGACTTGATCATTGCACATTCTATGCATGTATCAAATTATCACATGTACCCCATAAATATTTATAAATCTTATGTACCAGTAAACTCTGCAAGGGTTCATGTAAAAATCTATATGGGGGGGATTCTCTTGAAGATCTGACAACTCTGGGGCCCTGTTTCTACAAGGCGAGAGAGTTAGTTGGATTCAAGTGGTAATTGCCCCACTTGTTTGCCCACACCATCAGCTGGCTCACCCATGCTGATGTTTCTGTCTGGCCCCAGTGGGAGCTTGAGTTTGCACCCCTGGACCAAGGTGCTCTGCTAGCATGACCAATGGGAGGCTCCCTGAGGCTCTCTGAGATTAAAAAGGTGGAAACCAGGTGTTAATTGCTTTGGGAGAATGCAATGCAGACAAATTAGGATAGAGGCCCTGTTGAGGTTAGGCTTGAGGCTGGTGGGGCCAGGAGGGGACACAGAAACCAAACTGGGAAGACTGGGTGGGCTAAGCTGTGAGGTTTGAACTGTTTCCAGAAAACCTTGGGAAACCATGGAGCATTTTAGTAGTGAGAATCCCTTAATTAGATATGTTTTCAGATTTTCACTTTGAAAGCTGAATGAAGAATGAATCGAAGGAGACTGAATTTTTGCTGTAAACAAATATAATTACCATTTTGTACCTAGCTTACAAAATCTGTACATGTTTTTTTAATTTGGCCTTCATGACACTGCAGGTGCCACACGTTGTGTATGTTTATTTTACATGTAAGGAGACTGGAGCTCAAAGAGGTGGCAAGACTTTCCCAAAGTCACCTTCCAAGTGATAGAACCATGATTTCTAAGACCAAAGGCCAAATGAGTTTTCCCTAGGACTTAATTTGCAAGACAAAAGATAAAAATCTGATGTGTTTCAGTAATGAATTAGCAATCAAAAAGAAATACATATTTTAAAAACTGATATGATGAAATAGGCCTAGTCCATCATCCTGAAACCTACTTTCCTTCCTTTCCATTCTATTAAATCAAATGTCACTGTAATCATCTCGATGGCTTTCATTTATCTTTTGTTTGATTGTCCATGTATCTGACTTTGTAAAATTCCTCCCACCCTCTTTGGTTCTCTTCACTTCTGTCTCTCTCTTTCTCTGCTTCTCCTCCTGTCTTTTCTTCCGGTGAATGCTGATGCATGCCTCTAAGTTTCTCTGGAGTTCGTCATTACTCATCGAAGCTACCAACTCCCATAGCCTTATGTCCCACCCCTGCCCCACCCCCAGGAGCCCACATAGATCCAGGGCCCAGTGAGCTGGAACATACCTTGAGAGGTCACCAAGGATGTCTGGGCTGGTGGAGTCAGGCAAGAGTGCTGGAACTACCCAGGCAGGTCTGACCTTCAGGGAAAGTCATCCTGCAGCTGCCCTTGGCATCACCTTCCAGGATTTGTCCACACCGGCAGTCAGGAAGTTTTCTTAACGACTCACCTAAGTCATACCACGTGGATTTGGCAAGAACAGTGGCCATTCATGCCGGCCTCTCCCTTTCCAGTCTTCCTTTCCAGAAATGAAAAGCTTGGACTTCCCCATCCATACACACCCTCTACTCTGCTCCTCCAGGCAGTGAGAAATTTGGCTCTGGAATCGGCTCAGGGCTCCCAGCTTCAGCTGGCCATCTGGCACGACCGCTGCCTCCAAATTACGTTCACGTCCGTGGCTAATCAAGTGGACTATCTCCAAGGATCATCTTCTCAGTGAGAAGAGAGGAGGCGGAGAAAATATCACGTTCATTTCTTGCCTGGAAAAGACCGCTGACATCAGCTACTTGCCCTTGCAGGCAATAATATTTGGTTGCTGCTCCTTAATACAAGGCCCAAAGCAGACTTACTAGTGTCAAATTAAAAGGCCCTGAAGGGCAGCCAGGGTTTCCAGAACTGGCATTCGTTGCAGTCTGGCACAGGGATAGAGTTGACAGGCCTCAGCTTGGGAGAAGTCAGCAAGAGCTCAGAGGACCCCAAGTGCCTCACTGGCTGATTAACTACAACAAGTATAATTAAGACACATGTCCCTCCATTTCTGGATGCCATCCCCTTGTTGACAAGCAGTTCAGAGAATGAAAGCTAATGTTTAATAATTAGCTCAAGCAAAACATTATCAGGAAGGCAAATCTGGGAGAAGCACAATGTCTTGCTGGCCTCTCTTAGCACAGAATAAAATCGATGTCAGTGCATATAGCTGATAAGAATCTCTGCCCATAAACTTAAGATGTACAACCTTTCTTTATGTTCCCTGAAATCAGTTGTTCTCAGTCAGATGCAATTTTTCCCCCTAGGGAATACTTGGCAATGTCTGGAGACATTTTGTGTTGACACAACTGGGGGCTGCTATTTACATCCAGTGGGTAGAGGCCAGGGTAGAGGTCAGAGCTGAACATCCTACAGTGCTAAGGACAGCCCACCAAACAAACAAGCATCCAGCCCAAGGTGTCAGTGGTGCCGAGGCTGAGAAACCCTGCTTTAACTCTACGTGGTTTCTGCTTCAAGCCTCCCATTCTGCTGGAAGGACAAATAATGTCATTTATCGTTAGAGTGTTGACCCAAAGCTGTACCAGAATTCCGGGGTCTTGCGCTGAGCCAAGGTGGGGTGGGGGGTGCTATGCTTGGAACGTGGAATCTTTGGGGAGGCAGCCAGAGGTCCCATCTGCCTTTGTCCTTCCTTCTCTGTCAGACAGTTCAGTGAGATCCAGGGCTCCAGCACGCACAGTCCTTTCTCTTCTTCTGCCCCTAGCATGGGAGGATCCCTTTATCTAGTCTCTTTCCCCTGCTCTTTCTGCCGCTCTGCCTCTTCTCACAAACCCCCTTCTTCCTCCTAGCACTTGGGAAATCTCCTACGTTTCTGCATGAGACAAGAAATCCTCCAGGCCACTTCTACTTTCTTTTTTGGCACATACCTCCCTTAAGAGCCCTACTTGAATAAAGGAGAGGGGGAAAATGACTCATAAATTGATATTCAAAATACTATCCAGCAGCCACAGAGGCAACAGGGAAGTCAGGCTAAGAAGCTTGTGCCATCCTTGCCCTGGGTTGATCAGGAACCCCCAAGCTTTCTTCCCATAGCTGTGCCTTTCATGCCTGTGGGTGATGTGAAGTTACTAACATCACAATCAGATATGTTAACCTAAGTTATCATCACACTTGAATGAGAAAGATTTCAAGATCTCATCCCTGGGGAATGTTCCTTGTCAACATTTCCACATTGGCATAAGAAGTTTCCTTTTTGAACTCTCAATACTTAGAGCTGACCCAGTTGTGCCAGAATCACCCTAAGAACTGTGATCTGACAACCTACTAAAATTATAAATAACCATGCTGCTGAACCCCAAAATCTTTTTTTCTGGGATTCTATGCAGTGGAAATAAAAGGATTTTGGCACATGAGCATTGTCTGTACAGGCAAAAAGAACACAGGGAATGGGGGAGGGAAGCAAACTAAAAGTCCCTTAATGGAGAAATGAATGGGGAATGAATGAATTGGGGTATGTCCGTATCATGTGTGATGGTTAATTTTATGTGTCAGCTTGGCTGGGCCATGTGCCTAGATATTTGGTCAAACATTATTCTGGCTGTTTCTCTGAAGCTGTTTTTTGGATCAGATTAACATTTAAATTGGTGGACTTTGAGTAAAGCAGATTACCGTCCATAATGTGGGTGGGCTTCATTCAATCATTTGAAGGTCTTAGTAAAATTAAGAGTGACCTCCCCTGAACAAGAAGGAATTCTGCCAGCCGATTGCCTGTGGCCTCTGACAGCAGCTCCTCCCTGGGTCTCTTTTAGACTTGCCAAGCCTTCACAACTGCATGAGCCACTTCCTTAAAATCAGTCAGTCTCTCTCGCTCTCTTTCTTTCTGTCTTTTTCTATCTGCATACCCTGTTGGTTCTGTTTCTCTGGAGAACCCTGACTAACACACCATAGAATATTATGCCCTGATGAGTTAACTCTACACCTAGGAACCTGGAGGGATTTGCAGGATGTATTATTAAGTGGAAAAAAAGCAAGATACATGTTGTAGAAGAAGCAAGGTCAAAAACGTGCATGTGAATGTCGGTATATCATGTGTAAGCATAGAGAAAGGTGTGAAGATAAACATGGCAGGTTTTAACAGTGGTTGGCTGGAAGGGGAGTAGGGACATAAAAGCACTTTAGTGAAATAGGAAAATATTCATCAGATAATGTTGATGAAAATTGTAGAATATTAAATTCTCTGATAGTATTAAAAATATGAAAGTATTAAATATGCCCCTAGGCAGGGATTAAAAGTTAACATGAAAAACATTTAAAAATTGATATGCTTTTGGATTGGGATTTGGGGCCATTCTTTTTCTTAGATTTCTGATTCTTTAATATTATAATAATTTTTTAAAGAGATTCTTGGATACCAGCCACAACAATTCAGATTTGGCAAGGTGGGGAGGGGGCTGGGAATCGGTACTTTTTAAATAAAGGCTCCCAGAGTGATTCTTGATGCACGGCTGGGCTTGGCAGCTACTGCTGCTAACTCGATAACTATTATTTCAAGTTTTTCCCTGAAAACAATTAGTAAAGGAGGGCTCTCAGTGTGAAGGGGAGGGAAATTCCAGGGCCTTCGTTAGTTCCACAGCTGAGTGGCCTGTCCCAAAGTCCCACCCACACTCCCTGGGAAGGTCTGCTGAGCTGGCCCTAGGATTCCATGGAGGGGCAGTGCGGGGGGGTGGACTGGAGGGCGGGCCAGTCCCTGCTCTCCCAACGCCACAATCGCAGCCACTCACTCGCCACCTCTGCTCTTTCCAATGACATCTTCCCTTTGAGAAATGCAGACGTTAATGTAGCACTGTGTTGTTACTTCTTATACGTGATCTCATTGGGTTTTTGCTAGTTCCTGACTGTGTAGGTATAGCGCTGCTGGTGCCATCATCTCTATCTACAAATGGTGGCAATGAGTCTTAGAAACTAGCCAGACTACCTCCTGAGACCCAACCATGTCAAGCAGAAGAAATGGTACTTGAACCCCAAGTCCGTCTTCAAATATCTTTCTACCCACACCCACCCACCTCACTGCCTTCTCCCAATACTTAAATTATTTGTTAAAGGACACCCTCTTTTCCATTCCTTAAATATCCAGCCTTTATTCTTTGATGATTAGATGTGTAAAACATTTTCTTATGATTGACACAGGACTTGACGCATGCTATTTTATTTTTGTGTTTGCTTTCGTTGCTAGCTGTTTCGCATCTGCCTTTGTTAGTCATTCCGTGTGGGGGTTTAACTGCACGCATCACAGATTATTCAGAATAGAGAGTTTTATAAACATGTTTGGGACAATGCAAACTGAAATTGGCAAGACGTATTTTTTCCCCTAAGCGGAAACTATTGTTCCCTTGATGGGATGGTTTGTCTTCTTCATTCCAAGGACACTTGAATGATGGGTTTGAGAGTTGCTTCCCAAGAGGCAGAACAAACATAGCACACCTGAGAATTAGAGCAGAGAAGCATCTTGAAACTTGTGATAAGAGTATACTCCCCAGTTAAGGAAAACATCCCTGGTTTAAAAAAATATAGCATGGAGGGGAGCCAGGCCCACAGGCAGAAGGAGCATACCATCACTGCTAGCAGAACACTCCGGGGCCTGGATTTTTGTTCCTGACAAAAATGGGGAAATGTTCCTGACAAAAATGCCTTTTGCTCATGGAAACATTTTCCCAATGGAAAGCCCAAATATATTTTCAAAGTATTTCCTGGGTGTCATCAACTAGTAAGTAAAAATCACTTAACAGAGTAGAGGAAACAAAGGGGCTTCAAGTTAGGGCAATTCACAGTATTTTGATTAAAAGCCAATGAATTATACAATAAGATTTATCATCCAGGGTAGAATCAAAGAAGTCGGAATATTCCTTAATGAACTGCGAGGACAACTGACTTCGTGACCAGAGATTTGTCTGATGACTGAATTCATTCTGCTCAGACTGAATCCGACCTTTAGCACATAGAGGTGGGTTGTAGAGGCTGACGGTGCAGTGTCACTGCCGCACGAGTCTCAGCTACCATCTCAGTCAATATCCTTTCTTGTGACACTGCAACCTGAACAGCCTGGTGGGATGTGTTTCTTGGTAACTTGGGAAATGAGACCCACCTCACTGTCTTTCCTCTCTGCTAAAAATCAAAGGCCTTGATTTTGTGTCTTTGTCTTTTTTTATGCCACATCCAAGAATAAAGTTGAACAAAGCGGAAGCTTGGCGCAGGCTGGTGTCATTTGCAAAAGAGCAGGTGACCGAGAGATAGGGCTGCAGGCCAATCTGAAGGCGAAGTCCTGCCTTTCTTGTTGTCAGGGGGATGGAATAGCCTTGTCTTAATCAGAACTGAGATGCCGCAGTATTGCACGAGAGAGCGGGAGAGAGACAGCACAGAAATGGCCCTATTAATCTGACCTATGGTGACTGTTCTTCAGCCTCTTATCTTCCCACCCCTCACTGGCATTAACCACTTTAATTAAGTCATCCAGACGCGCGGCCAGCCCCCTTTCTGAAGGGCACTGAAAAAGACCCCAGCTTCCTTTCCGTATTATCTTCATAAGGCAGACGGGAGATAGCCTTTTGCCATTTCCTCTTGATGAGTAAAGAAGAACCCTCTGGATCCAATGGTTTCTGCCTAAGTGAACAACGGACCACCCTAAAAAATGGGAGAATGAAGGTCTTTGGAGTTGTATCAATACAGAACTGACTAAAATGGAAATACTAAGGCATACCCTTTGGTATCAAACACGTCATCATGAATTTTTCATTGCTGACTTCCCTTGAGCTTTAGCATTAAACATTAATACATAAACAGTTAAAATGTGCCTGCTTCAGCACTGGTTCTAGTTTTCCCCTTTCCTGCTCCACACAGGGCTAAATAAAAGCATCATGTTTCACTTTATACTTTGTCAAATACTTTGATATATATGGACTCATTGGCTCTTCACAATAATCGATGGGTAGTGGCGGTATTGTTTTGCTCATTTTACAGATAAAGTTGGTGAGTCTCACAGGGTCTTAAGGGATTTATGCACAATTAGTTGCTCCAATAGCATGTGAAGACCTGGCATTTGTACCTCTTCCCCTTCTCAGACTGGTCACTTTCATCATTGTGCATCCAACTTATGGAAAACCATTGCAGCTGTTTAAAACAATAAGATAGCTCCATGGGGCACTAACATGAAGAAATTGCCGCAATGCTGAGCCAATACTGCAAAACCACAAGCGTGTGTATTTACATACATGCGTTGAATAGAAAGAGTTCTGGAAGCGTGTACACACAACTGGTAACAGTGGTTACTTCCATGGAAGTTCGTGTGCTGAGGGGTGGCATATCTTCACTATCTATTTTAAATACTTATGTATCATTTGAGATTTTAAAGACATAAGTACGTTACGTGGGTCATAAAATTTTCTTTTACTAAAGATGAATAGCTAATACATCTTCCCTATCTCAAATCTCTTTTTTTGCTGTCTCCAATTCTGCAGCTCTGCAATAAGCAAAAGGGATATTTTTATCCTCCACACTCAAATTCACCCATGACAATAAACGCCGATGCACGTAACCAGTGCATCACCATCCACCACACCTGCTGTCATGAGAGGCAGTCTGTGAACTTAAAAGGAACTAACAGTGACTCTTTTGTATGTATAAGACACTTTCCCATGTTAGCCGATTTGATCCTCTCACTCCTTATGCAGAGAAGTCATAATTAGCGCCAGTTCTGCAGATGATAAATCCAGAACTCAGGAAGAGTAACTTGCCCACAATCACACATACTATGTAGCAGAGCTGCATTTGTGCCTGTTCTATACCATGATGCCTCCTGGAAACTAGCTTAATAAAAATCGTTTCTCAGTGAAACATAAGATTCAGAATAATGATTGTTTGGTTTTTATTTTGGTTTTTATGAGACCATTGCATTTAATTCCTCTTGGCAATAATCTATCTAATCCTGGCTTATCGCAATGAAGAAGTCCCCTGGGAGGAAAATGGGACCATTGGTTAGTGTGATTTTGTTCAATATAAATTTTATGAGCTAAATAGAATTTTTGGTAGCAGAGATATTTTGAGTTAGAATTGATGATAGAAGCTCTCACAGCATCTCAAACTGCCTCTTAGCCCCAAAATGCTCATTATACGTTGTTTTCTCCCTTGGTTCTTTCCTTTGGCCCAGCCTGTCTTTAAAAACAGGGACACGCAGGCTCCCCGCTTGGGAGGAACAGACAGGTTGCAACTCAAGATGCCTCTTTTTTCCCAGATAGCACTGTGATTTCCCTCCACCCCCAAGGGTCATAATAAAAAATATCAACTGGGAAAAGAAATCAGTTTAATTTTTATTACAATACTTGACTTTTCCAGGGGTCTTTAACTTAAATCTTGGTTAAATGGTAATTGAACACTCAAGAAATGTCCCCAACTCTCTCAAGTAAGTCTACAGGTTCGTTAAGGACCAGAAAAATTAAAAAAACCAAGAAGGGAAGGCCACCAAAATGTTAACAGTGCTTGTGTAAACTGACAGGATTGCTAGTGCTTTTTTTAGTCCTTGCTTCATACTTTCCTGGTTTTTCCAGATTTTCTACAATGAACATGTATTCACTATTTAATAAGAATAAACTTTCATTTTTTTAAATTCCGAAAAGCAGGATGCAAAAAGGTTAACATGCAGTATTATCCTAGCTCTGTAACAAAGTGCTCACAAAATTCCTGGGGAGAAATAAGCCAAAATGTTTACAGTATCTGTTCCTAGGTAAAGGCATTATGGTTGATTTTTTTTTATATTTTTATGTATTTTTCAAATTCTGTCTATAGAGCCTTTAGAGAGATTTAAAATCTTAAATAATGAACCTATTTTTAAAGACTCGAAATTTGATGAGGAGGGGAAAATGTGAGGAGGGAAGATTCTATGAAATTCCACAATGTTGTTATGATTCCTATAGTAACGACATATCCCCCTAATTCCTGGAATAATTGAGATTTCTCCAAAATATGTAATTTATACTTGGGGAATAATAATATATTTATCTTTTGGGATCTGGGCCCCAAATGCCCTAATTTCTCCTAAATTGATTTATTTCACTCACAAAGTATCCAGTGAGCCTTCACTCTGTGCCAGGTACCACGCTCAGCACTGCTAGAAGCATGCTGTCATCCTCAGATGGTCTCTCCTTGCTGTTCTCCAGGCCTCTGTCTTCCCTTGCAGATGCTCATCTCAGGGGCCACAATTCACTGAAGGAGTCCAGACAGATACCACGAGTCCTTTGTGCTCTTCTTTTTCATTTTTTTAAAATTTTTTTCCTTTCTTTTAATGTACTCCAGACCTGGAGTTATTTTTACAGGGTCAGTCCCTATTACCATAAAAGTGATTTCACATTTGAGATGACACGATGACCTTTTGACTTAGCAAGTCACCATCTAACTGCACTTTTTTTTTTTTTTTTTGAGACAGAGTCTCACTCTTTTGCCCAGGCTAGAGTGCTGGGGCTTCAGCCTAGCTCACAGCAACCTCAAACTCCTGGGCTCAGGCAATCCTTCTGCCTCAGCCTCCCGAGTAGCTGGGACTACAGGCATGCGCCACCATGCCTGGCTAATTTTTTCTATATATTTTTAGTTGGCCAATTAATTTCTTTCTAATTTTAGTAGAGGCAGGGTCTTGCTCTTGCTCAGGCTGGTCTCGAACTCCTGAGGTCAAATAGTCCGCCGGCCTCGGCCTCCCAGAGTGCTAGGATTACAGGCGTGAGCCACCGCGCCCAGCCCTAACTGCATTTTAAAATGGTATAAGATGCGATAGTTGGAGATGAGAGAGGAAGCCTGATAAAGAAGTTGGAATGTCAGCATTACCTTCCTAATTCTGTGAGTCTTCTCTTTGTTCCTCATTGAAATTACGACTGAATCTTACACAGCAGTCGTTGCTTAAAAGGAATATTCCTCTAGCTAGCCGCATCTCATTTGAGACCTTGTTGCATTAAATACTCACAGTAAAGGTCTTTGGCAAACCTATGAATTAATCTATGAGGCCAGATCATTTTTTTAGACATGGAAAGAGTTCTGAATTTAGGACTCAGTTTAAAACCAAAATTCTTTGGCTTTAAATGATATCTTTACTTAAAAAAAAGTGGGGTGGGGGGGGGAAGAGGGCTATCTTTTCTAGGAGGAGAAAACCATGACCGAAATTGCAGATGTAAATCAGAGCAGCTTAGCAGCATGAGGAAATCTGTTGGCGGAGTTAAACATTCTTCCGTTGACACAATACAGTAAATGCAATATGGTGACACAAACCATTTAAGTAAATACCAGCTCTAATAATAGCCGTGTATCAATTGGAAAGTATTTTTATCATGTGTGTGCTAGCTCCCTCGCTGCAGCCTTTAAAAAGCAGAACAAAATGTGTGATCACTCTGTCCCCATTTCAGAGAAAGAAGTGATTGATTGTTTGATCCCTGGAAACATCGATGCTGCTTAATGGGTCCTTAGCGCTAAGAATAATGGAGGAAAAAGCTCTGCGTGTCATTCGATAACCTCCCTGGCTAAGGAGAAGAGTTTGGGAGGGAGAGGCATAGAATAAGAAAAGAGGAAACTTAATTCTCCAATTAATCTCACTCTGTTTCTGACATAATTCTGGATGGCATTGAATATTAAAAATTGGCATGCTCACATTCCTATTTTTCCCCTCTGTGCCGTCTCCTATCCATCTCTGTCAGATTTTCTCTGCATAATGGGGACAGGACTCCCCAAGGACTTGTGGAGAGAGGAGAAAAAACATGCATCCTCCCTAAATTTCATAATGTTTGATTCCACATTCACCTGGAGTTCAAAAGTATTCCACCTGGCCAGGCGTGGTGGCTCACACCTGTAATCCTAGCACTCTGGGAGGCCGAGGCAGGTGGATCGCTCAAGGTCAGGAGTCCAAGACCAGCCTGAGCAAGAGCGAGACCCTGTCTCTACTAAAAAATAGAAAGAAATGATCTGGACAACTAAAAAAACATATATATATAAAATTAGCCGGGCATGATGGCACATGCCTGTAGTCCCAGCTACTTGGGAGGCTGAGGCAGTAGGATCGCTTGAGCCCAGGAGTTTGAGGTTGCTGTGAGCTAGGCTGATGCCACAGCACTCTAGCCCGGGCAACAGAGCAAGACTCTGTCTCAAAAAAAAAAAAAGAAAAAAACCAAAATTATTCCACCTAAGATGGTCCTAAGAGATTAAGGATGTTCTCACAGTGATGGTTTTAAATATGCCCACGCCCTCTGGCATTCCCTTTAAAACCTGGAACCTAATTCCCATTCTCTTCAATGTGAGTTGGATGTAGTGACTCACTTTTAACTAATAAAAGATGGCAGAAGGGACAGTGTGAGACTTGTGAAAGTCAGTCATAACAGCCATTGTGGTTTCCTCCTTCCCCTCTCTTGGATCACGCAATGCTGGGGAAGCCTGCTGCCATGTTGTGAGGACACTCAAGCAGTCTTGTGGAGGAGCCTGTGTGGGGAGGAACTTCTGCCGAGAGTCAGCAAGGAACTAAGGCCTCCTGCTAACAGCAGCCCAAGTGAGCCGTCTTGGAAACATATCCTCCAGCTGCAGTCAAGACTTGAGCTGACTGCAGGCCCAGCAAACAGCTTGACTGCATCCTCAGGAGAGACTCTGAACTAGACCCACCCAGCTCAGCCACTCCTAACTTCCTAACAGTATAAAACTATGTGACATAATAAATGTTTCTTGATCTAACTACTAAATTTTCAGGTAATTTGTTACACAGTGATAGATACTAATATATTCACCTTTCTGCTTGAGCTCATTGATAACAAATTTAAATCTTGGACTTATGTTCTGATTTACTGAGAAGATATGTATACTTTCAAGTTCATATACCTGAGGTAACATTCTATTCCCTAATTGCTTTCAGACAGACTTAATTGTATCTTCATCTTTCCGCTGTGCAATTGTCACACACAGTTTGGTGGTCAGCTGCAGTCATCTTGTTTATCGCCTTGCTCTTTAGATACATCTAAAGTGGCCCATGTTCTGTTCTGATAAGGATGGATAATTTTAATAATTTAAATGCAGTAGGGTTTAAAAATGTATTAGTAGCAGAGATCAGAATTCCTCTATGGAAGAAAACTGTCTCTGGAAAAATGCCTCCATGTGATTCTAATGAAAAAGATAAGGTCATAAGAATAAAGATTTGGCAGAAATAAAGACAGCAACAGTTGTCTAAAGATCAGTGTATTAGAAAGAATTGCAGGCCAGGTGTGGTGGCTTTTACCTGTAATCCCAGCGCTTTGTGAGGCCAAGGCAGAAGGATCAATTGAGGCTATGGGAGCCTGTGCAGCATAGCTAGACCCCAGCTCTACAAAAAAATAAAAAAATAAGCCAGGCATGGTGGTATGTGCCTATAGTCCCAGCTACTTGGGAGGCTGAGGCAGGAGGATTGCTTGAGCCCAGGAGTTCGAGGCTGCATTGAGCTAGGATCATGCCACTGTACTCCAGCCTGGGCAACAGCATGACATCCTTTCTCTAAAAAAAGAAGAAGAAAGAAAGAAGAAGAAGAAGAATTCCATGTAACAGTGGAAGTAGTGGTGGGAAGAGGTGAGAGAAAGACCAGGTGACTAAGAGGGAGATGGCTGTGGGTCTTTAAGGAACAGAAGTTTCTAGCATTAAATTTTGAGTAATTTGCATTTCTGCAATAGAACTGCCAAGACTTTCAAGAAAATGCTCTACTTGTATGAGTGATTCACTTAATGAAATGAAGAAGAAAGGACCGACATGGTGTGGGAACTGAGACCACGGAGGAGTTACTCAGCAGAACCAAGCACTCAGGGCAATGGGTGATTCACAAACACCACCCAAGACCCCCAAAGAATTGAGAGAAGCCTTGGGGACACCATTGGACTTTTCTAAATCTGTGAAAAGCAGGTCTGTTTCAAGCAAAGTGACCCAGCTGCCATCTGTATTACATGCATCACTCATCTCAGCCTCCCAAAGGATTACAAATCATGAGTATAAACTCTTGCTTTGTGTTCACTCATTTTCCTTTGTATGTTCAGAGTTCTGTCTCTCCTGATTGTGATGTTACCTAGACTTTATTTTTTTATGACTTTATCTGAAACATATACCTAGTAAATATCATCTACTAATGACTCCTCAGTTGGGTGGTGCATGTGTGGGTGTCAGTGTGTTTCTTGGCTTCTTCTAAAGTATTTGAACCTTTAATCTATACAATAACTCCATGGGGTAGACACTATGTTTTAGTCAGTTCAGGCTGCTATACGAGAATACCATAGACTGGATGGCTTAAACAGCAAACGTTTATTTCTCACGGTTCTGGAGGCTGGAAGTCTGAGATCGGGGTGACACCATGGTCGGATTCTTGGTGAAGGTCCTCTTCCTGGTTTACAGATGGCTGTCTCCTCATCGTATCCTCGCTTGATGGAGAGCGGGGGAGGGGGGAAGCTGGTTGTAATAGGGAGCTAATCCCAGCGTGAGGGCTCCACCCTCATGATCTAATTACCTTCCAAAGGACACATCTCCAAGTATCATCACATTGGAGATTTCCACATATGCATTTTTGAGGGACACACCATGCAGACATAACGTACTATCATCATTTTACAGATGAAGAAACTAAGACTTAGTTACATAAATGTCTCAAGATACACAGGTAACAGGCTGGGTGTGGTGGCTCATGCCTGTAATCCTAGCACACTGGGAGGCTGAGACAGGAGGATTGCTTGAGCTCAGGAGTTCGAGACCAGCCTGAGCAAGAGTGAGACCCCATAACTACTAAAAATAGAAAAATTAGCCAGGTGTGGTGGTGCATGCCTGTAGTCCCAGCTACTCGGGAGGCTGAGGCAGGAGGATTGCTTGAGCCTAGGAGTTTGAGGTTGCTGTGAGCTATGATGACATCACTGCACTCCAGCAAGGGCAACAGAGTGAGACTCTGTCTCAAAAAAAAAAAAAAAAAAAAGAGAGAGAGAGAGACAGCTAGCAAACAGGGAGAAAGGGGGAGGTCAAGATTGAAATTTGGGCTTATTCAGCTGAACAGTCAAAGCTGTCAAGCACTGTGCCATGTCACCTTCCTACTGAAAATGGGTGAAATCTTGCAAAGGATCCTAAGGGGAGAAAAGAAAGTCCTATATTAAGGCTGGGGGTCAAACAAAATAACAAGGGGAGAAAATATTTCAAATGGACAGTGTGTTGTGTGCATACATGAGCAAAAGAAACCATTGTCACCTGGGGTCACCTGGGAAAGCTTCCTTGAAGGGGTGGGACTTGAGATGGGTGCTGAAGAATAGCAAGGACTAAGGGAGGCAGAAAACATTCTAAGCAGGAAAACGTTGGCAGGGATTATAGCCAGAGAGGTGGGAATGACCTATTTGCAGAGAAAACAAGGCTGACTAGGGAGGAGGAGAGAGACATGGGTATTGGAAGAGCGGAGTGGACGAAGGCGGATAGAAGAAGGCAAGTTATGGAGGATCTTTGGTGCCAGGGAAAGAGTGATGAGGAGGTATAAGCTCTGGAGCTGGGCCATGGTGCATTCATGTCTACCCTATTCCTGAAATGCTGTCATGACCTACTGAATGCTTCCATTTCCTTTTAAGAGCAGGGGTCATTTCTTATTCTTCCTGACATCTGCCCCTGTTCATAGTACAGTACCTGGCACACAAAAGGCATAGAAGTTCATAAGAGGCTACTGCAATAGTCCTAGCAAAGATGATGAGGGCTTAAATTAGTGCTGTGACTGTAACTGTGGAAGAAAGAGGTTAGATTTAAGAGACTAAGAGAGGGAACTTCACTAAATTTAGAGACTGTGTAATGTTGAGGGCAAGAGAAAGAACAAAGGCACAGGTCACTGAAGATTTGAAGTTGGGCCACCAGGAGATGTCAATAACCAAAAAAAAAAAAAAGCCGGGTGGACGGTGTATCAATTTGCTTTATCTCATGACAATATCTCCTTTTCGGAATTGGTAACAACCATACACACAATAAAGGCTGCCCCTGACTCGCCCAAGAAAGTTCCAACAGACTTTACATACACACACAGACATACACACACACAAATCCTTAAGACAGTTCTCATATTTACATTTCTCCTGGCATTTCTCTTCAACTTGTACTTGACCTTTGGCCTTGGGAAGGGAGAACTTTGCCTCAGGGAGGCCCATAGTTACACTGAAAATTTCTGTGTAATGGGATGTCCTCTGCTACCTCAAACGGATGACCCACTTATGAGGAGTCAGATCCAAAATAAGTAAATACAGGCATCAAATTCCTGCCCAACAAAAGAATCAGTAATTGGATCTGAGTTGTGCATGCATGCATTTGTGTGTGTGTGTGTGTTGCCCCTAGCATACACACACACAGAAATACACGCTCATGGAACCACACTGCCTCTGAGAACTCTCTTTAATCAGTCTTGGTATCACCATGGTAACGTGAACAGAACAGTACTCCTAATCACATAGGGAAAACCTGCGGCTTTGTGATACCCCTGGGGAGAATTGCAGCCACTGTGTGTACCAGTGCAGCATATGATGCTTGGAATAATCTCATTGGTTTTGTTTATCTTTGCTTCTAATCTTCCTCCTATCTGCTATTTCAATTGGCCTCCCCTCCTGATCACAGATCTCCTGTTCTTGCTGCTGAAAATGCTTCCCTGTAAGCTTCCTTTGGCCACTGTGAGTGGATGTTTGCCCTACTTAGGCGAAACAGGTGCAAAAATGACTCAAACAATTCTTCTCTATCTTAAAGTTATTTGAAATTATATATCATTTAAAAAATAATAATTAAAACAAGGCTTCGAAATGCCAGCAGCATCTATTTCTCGGGTTATTTACATAAGCATTCATGAAAATGACATTATCTGTGACCTACAGACTCGAAATACCAAGTCAGGGTCAGCTACCTATGGGTAAGGGTTAAGAAATGCCTACTCAGTCACTTCAAAAGAAAATCAATCTTGCCTTTATTATTTTCCTTAGGAGAATCGCAAACAGCATTCATTAGAGAGATTCACTTCCCTTCAACTCCAAGGGGATTTGAATTTTCCAATTGTACTTAAAATTATGTTGCTAGTAATAGTTATCCTAAGAGAGAGTTCTTTTCTTCTGGATAACATTTAAATAATCTTCAACAGCTTTTATCTGCTAAAACTGCTATGAAAATGGCATTTTATTTAATAATTCATCTCTAAGTACCAAACCATTATTTTCTCTATGTCATCTGTGTATAGTGTCATCTACAAATGTTGTTCTAAACCTTTATTTATTATTATTATTATTTAAAAAGTGGAGTCTCACTATGTTGTCCAGGCTGGACTTGAACTCCTGGGCTCAACAATCTTCCTTCCTCAGCCTCTCAAGTAGCTGGGACTGTAGATGTGCACCACTGTGCCCAGCTCTGAAACTTTAAACAGTCAATGATCTTCTGATTTGAGTTTCAGTTGAAACAGAACTTGATATTATGAAGAATTTAACAGTTTTAGAGTGTTTTATAGTAAAAATATGTTCGGGTGTCTTCACACAAACAGGTATGCATACATACTTACATGTATACATATACATATGTACATCTATGTATGGAAGATTACATGCGTATTATATGGTATACAGGTTGAGGGTATGGCTTCTGGAATCAAATTGTCATCATGTAAATTCTCCCTCCTGTGACACCTTGTGTAAGCTATTTAACCTCTCTGCCTCTCAGTTTCATCTGTAAAATGGGAACAATAATACTACCCACCTCCTAGAGTTGTTGTGATGATTAAATGAGTAAATACACATTTAGTGCTTGAAACAGAGTCTGGCATGTAGTAAGTGCTTGGTATTAGCTATTTTTATTAGAAATAGTCCACATAGCCCATATTTTTAAAAATTGAGTTACCTGTAAACGAGAAACTTATAAATTATTGGTGTGTTTTACACAATGTGCCCATGAGCAATGGTGATAGCATTATTGCTATCGTTCGCTCTTATTGGAGAGTGTGAATTAATGGTGGCACTCTACTGCCACGTTCTCAGCTTTTGTAACTCTGTGGGCAAAGTCCACGTCCAAGGCTTACTCTAGCAGAGTTAGTCATGCAGGTGGACTTTCCACCCTCTGGAGGCTTCCTCTTGTCAGAGTTAAATCAATGCAGAGAAAGCCGTCGCAGCTGTGGTTGTTTCTGACATTATTTGCTGCAGTCAGTGGTGGTTTGCTCTATTGTGAGAATTCTTTTTATTGTTGTTGGTGTTATTGGAATGAAAGAAAGAATGTGCAGCTTCTAGAATAGATACACATAGTCTAGCAGGGGCAGAATTTTGGAAAGAACCACAGAAGAAGGATGGTTTGTGGATCTGCTTGTTTTGAAATGAAGAATAAGTTGTGGCTGATGACGATAGGGGTGGTTGGGCGGGGGGAGGGGGGGAGTCTTTCTGCAGTTTTGTGTTAGTATCTCAGAAGTTAAACACATGTCTTCAAATCTAAAGAAATCCGGACTCGGGAGAGGGTGATGGCTGAAGTGAAGAAAGCATGAGGAAATGAGGTTGGCTGGGCTGCAGGGAGCTCTCCCTCTGGTCCAGGGACTGCACCCAGCTCTCCCTCTGGTCCAGGGACTGCACCCAGCTCTCTGTGGACCATCCATCCCTCCTCCCACCCCCTCAAGCCAGGAAAGGCCCAGACCAGGCCTTATGGTAGCCTCAAGTTCAGTCCACACCTCTGCATTCGGGTCTTCAGGCAGCTCTGAGGAAATAACGGTGTTTTCTAACCATGTATAGGGGGCTCTTATCCTCGTTTTTAATAGGCTTTATTTTTAGAACAGTTTTAGATTTACAGAAAAATTGAGCAGTTAGTACAGAGGGTTCCAATATACCTGGTGCCAACTTTCCCTGTTATTAACCTCTACATCAGTATGGTACATGTATTACAATTAATGAGCCAGTATTGACACATTGTTATTAACTAAAGTTCATACTTTATTCCGATGGCCTTAGTTATTACCTAATGTCCCTTTTCTGTTCCAGGATCCACATCCAAGGTAGCCCATTACATTGAGTCATCATGTCTCCTAGGTGCCCCTTGGCTGTGGCAGTTTCTCAGGCTTTCCTTGTCTCTGATGACCTGGACAGTTTGGAAGAGTACTGGTTAGATATTTTGTAGGATGCCCTACTATTGAAATATTGTCTCATGTTTTTCTCATGTTAAGACTGGTGTTTCAGCTTATTGGGAGGAAGACCACAGAGGTACAGCGCCCTTTTCATCACAGCTTATCAAGAGTGCGTACTATCCACATGCTTTATGGCTGTTGGTGTTGACCTCGGTTCCCTGGCTGAGGTCCTATTGTCATGTTGACACACTGTAAAGTTACTCTTTTTGTCCCCCTTGCATGCCATACTCCTTGGAAGGAAGTCACCACGTGTGGCCCACATTTAAGGAGTAGGGACTTGTGCTCCCCCTCCTTGAAGGTGGAGTATCTACATGAATTATTTGGAATTCTTCATCGCGGGAGATTTTTGTAGCCATTTATCAAGTGAGATGATGTAAAAGGAAATTGGCCAAAGAGAAAATTATGGGCCACAGGTGTGTAGCGCTCAAGAGGAAGTATTGAAAACAACAAAGGAGAAAAAGTCTGAGAAATAACATTTTTCATCTATTTTTAAGAATTACCTGATAGACTGGAACAGAAATAATGTCCAAAAATGTTTACTGTGACATTGTGTATAAGAGTTAAAAAAGCAAGTACAACATCTAAACAAATCATGGGACATTCATGTAACTGTTAGGTCAAAATATATATATGCATATATTTTTACATGATATATAAAAATGTATACATAAATGTATGTTTTTACATGTATATATGTATAGTTTTATATGTGTGTATATAAATATACATATAATTTTATATTGTATAAAATATGTATAATTTTATATATGCATATATAAATATATTTTAATATTTATTAATAATATTTATATATACACATACATAATATAGGTATAGAAATACAATAATGGTATTGAAGTGAATAAATTAAAGCAGGTTACACAGCCATATGCATAGTTATGATTGTTTCTTTATAAAACAAATGTATTATATATATACATGCATATACATAGCATATATAATCTCTGAAAAGCTAGTTAATACCAAAAAATTAGTGTCATCTCCAGCTGGTAGGAGTACATGTAATTTAGAATATTCCTTTTTAATACCTAAACTTATTATGTTCTTTAATAACTTTTTGTGTATCTAATAAAACATAAAAATTAAAAGAAATGGCCTAAAGCAAGAGCTTTACCAACAAATATAACACTAGCATGTAGTGTTAGTAATCCAAGTCGTCAAAAATCCACTGTATGCCAGCTCTTAAAATGCCTCTAGTAGGAATTGAAATAGGGAAGGAAGGCAAGAACTTCAATGATTGTTTTTATACTGTTTCCTATAACACCAGTAATCCTAATTACAGGTATTTCTCTATCCATCCTGGGATGCAGGACTCCAAGCCCCCTCTGTTGCTCCAGCCTCATCCCCATCTTCTCTGTTGCCCCCAGTGGAACTTAGCTCAGCCCTTCCCTGCTCGGTGAGCCCCTACCATCCTCTCCTCTGGCCCACCCCCTCCCAGGGATGTTCCCTGCCCCCGCTCCTAACCGCCTCCCCACTACTCGTAAATCTTCCACTGCACTCCCACTGATCCCTGAGCATCACACTGGAGACCCTTCATCATCTTGCATCAATCTTTAAAATTTTAACCTAACCCTCACTCAAATCAAGAAAGGGTCACTACAGCCAAACTGTAAACATGCCACATGAATTGTTCTGTGTTGCCTTTCCTCTCTCCATCTTCTAGAAACGCCCTCCTCTCAGTTCTCCACTTTCTAACCCTCCCTTTCTCTTAAGGAAAAGGCTAATCACCTCCACACTTTTCCAGCTGCCCTAGAGCCTGTGATTTTTTTTCCCCTTGTATCTTTGCAAGTACCTGTTGTCTCTACCAATGGTTCTTAATGGAAGCTACCCTGGTCTGTTATAATTTCATTGTGCCCCTAAGAGCAGGGCTCATTTTCTCCTTGTGCCTAGGATAATGCGATGCATGCATTTGGCCACGGCGAATGTTTGTTGATGCTCATGACTATGTGACAGTCACACTGAGAAAGGACTAAAGATCTAGCAAGTGGGTTTGAGGTAAGAATAAATGTAAGGACAGCGTTAGAAACCCAGCCTCTGGAGCCAGACTGCTTCAGAGCTGTGCGGCCCACTGGCTGAGTCATCTCCAGCTCCTTAGTCACCTTCTCTGAGCCTTTCCTCCTGCATAAAATGGGAACAATGATGGCACCTACCTCGTAGAGCTGGGCTGAGGATGAAATGAGTTGAGTCGTGTGCAGTACTTACTGTTTGCAAGTAATAAAACCCGGTTAGCTGTTATCATCAGTAGCTGGTTTGCAAATTCTACCTTCAAAAATCACATTAGGCTGTGAGGACAGAATCTGTCTCACAGACCACTGCTGGTGCAAACACAGTTTAGAAGCACATACGGCGTTGAGGATCCAGAATGATGTTTTGTAGCAGTTTTAAAATGTACCCAGGATTTGCGTTAGTCAGGTGTGGTAAGATGACAGGCACAGAGACAACTGCCTTTGGAAGAAGAGTTTATTACTCACAGTTCCCGGGAGGAGGGAGCACACAGCGCCATGCAGGGCCACACGGGGAAGCACCAGGGTTGGTCAAAGGACAGAAGGAGCGAGGAGAAAGCATGGGCAATAGGCTTTGTTACTATAGCAGCGGGAAGTTGTTAGGTGAGGATATCCCTTATTGGAATGGAAGGAAAACACAGATGTTGGAGTCTGTGGTCAGGAGATTTGTAACACGATTTCCATGCCCCTGAGAAAATAAATGGAAATATGAATGCAAACGACTTTGGCCATTAGCTTGGCCCATTATTTCAAGCTGTCGAATTGTCAATTACAGGATCTCAAGAATGCTAATTATGGTAGCCCAAGCCAATTCCTCACCGTGATTGCTCTTTAGTCTCTAGTGGCTACCATCCGTTCCAGTGAGGTTTGTATTTCTTGCTCTCTTCTTGCAGTGGCCTTGCTGGGCCCTGGGCTCTGTTTAGATCTCCTGTTCTTTGGCCCGTGTTGGTTGATCTCTCTCCTCCTCTTTGACTCTGCTTCTATTATACCCGAAGAAAGACTTACTTAGTTTTGTACTCTTTCTTCTATACATGAGGGCTGCTCCCTTTCACAGACAAGCATAGAAACTTGGAAAACAGGGGGAAGCCAAGGCTGTGTTGTTTTGTCAACCCAAGGCAGAGCTGACTTTTCAGCATCTCACACTAACCTTTCTGGTTTATGGACTGGCACAGTCCTAGAAAACTGTTTTACCCACCAAAAATCCCTTTTGGCAATTTCTGAGGCTACCTAAACTTCATGTCCTGAGGCTAACCTGTCCTGCGGCTTGGGTGAGCTGCCGAGCGAGGTCTGCTAAATGACCTCACTGTCAAGACAGGACCCAGCTACAGCCCGACGCCCTTCCCCCTTTCTCCCCTTTCTAAAGAGAAGCCCCACTTCATATCCACACCAGCCACATGACTGGATAATTACAGGAAACACTGGCTCCACTTCGCTGAAAAGAACGAATTCTTGAAGGAGACTTTCGGGCTCTTTTACTATTATATTTTCCCCTTTTTACAGCCTGGCTCCGCGTCCTTGTGTTGCTGTCTTTTCCCTGTGCCAGTCCTGTGATGCTTCCCTCCCCCCCGGACCACCCCTACCCCCACTCTCTTTCTGGATGAATATGGGGCCCCTCACATACAGCCTTCCACTCTGAATTGGTTGAACTTCTTTTCTCTCTTTTTAGGTGGAAAAAATATATATTTTACTCTATAGCCTTTGCTTTACTAATTTATTTTTTGCCTTTTTTTTTTGAGGTAGAAAAATGTATTATCAGCAGGCGACAATCTCTCTGGCTTTGATTTCTGCTTCCATGTACGCAGAGCTCCCACCTGATTGCACCCTTTAATGAAGGTGGCAGCAGACAGGAGGGGACTCACGCAGAGTTCTAGAGGGACTGCTTGAATTAGGCATGCATTTGCAAGGACTAAGACAGAGTCAAGGGAGGCCTGGAATTTCATCACAGGGATTGTCTTTCTTTGACTCCGGTTTATATTTTCTTACATGGGGCATCCTGCTCTCTGCACGTCCCTTTCGCTTGGAATGTCACGCCACACAGAACAGAGCAGAGCTGGAAACCCACGCGAAGGAGCGCTCAGAAGTGACCACCCAAACCCGCCCCAGTCCCACTGACAGACGTGAACCCAGCTCAGGTTCCAGAAGGAAACGCAGCTGCATCGTGCTTCATTTGACTGAAGCAAATGCAATCGGTTTTCATTTTCTCTGACATTTATTATTTGAGGGAGGGGCTGGCAGGGAAGGGGCATTAGCCACAAACATGACAAGGTTAAAGAACATCGGGTCTGCTCTGAAGCATTGTATCCAGACGGTTGACATCCTGGGTTCATCAATCAATATTATTGACTTGGCCAAGCTTCAGGTTGGAGCAATTTCTATAATGAGATTTAGCCTGCACCACAAAATGGTGTGTTGGGGATAAAATGTCTGAAGCCAACGTTCTATGAGATACATTTTGGGAAAATGTTCTTAATCTTAAAAATAGAACTTGAAGTGTTTGCAGCCAGGAAGATGCTTAATTAGATTCACATAGGAGTCACCAGCTGTTCAGCAGACAAACAGGAATGTCTGACGTCTCTTCTGATTCTTCAGAGACGGGGGAAATGGCTCCCCCTTTGCGTGCCAAGTCGGAGAGACCCTTCAGCTAAAGCCCTCCAGCCTGAGTGGCCAAGCTTGGCACACAGAGCTCCCTTCGTCCTCTTCCTCTGTCCCTTGCTCTGCTCTCTAAACCTGAGGAGTTCTTGGTCCTAAGAGTCAAGTGCCCACACAGTGACACTGCCACAGAAAGGGCACTGCTGATTAGTGCCTGACCAGCCACACCCCCCACCCACCCACCCCCTCGCTCCCTCTCTCGGTTTCTCCCCTACACACTCTCGGGGGTAAATCCTGTCTTTGCCACACTCGTTTCTGGGCCTGGGTGATGTAGTTGCAGTGAGGGGGATGGGGAGAATAGAAATGAAGGAAACTGACGGGCAGGAGGGGAGGGTGGAAAGACGTTTCCAGAAAGGCCGAGACAACCGATATAACCAAGAATTGGGAGAGAGCAAGGAGAGAGTGTGGAGGGGGAACAGTATCTCCAGGACTGAGAGAGTTTTGCAGTTTGAATGGAGGAAGAAAGGAAGGAGACTTGAAAACCTGTGGTTACGAGCTGCCAGTTATGAGTCTGCAAAGACAATTTGAGCTAAGTTACCAGCCTCACAGGTTCCGAGGAGAAAGGGGCCTTAGCAGTGATGTGGCTCAGCCCCTCATCCATGCAGAAAGCCCTTCTCGGGCATTGCTAAGAAAGGGCCACCCCACCTTTACTAGGAAGCCTTCAGCGATAGGAAAGGTGCTGGTCTGCCGGCAATATAGGAGGGTAGTTAAGAACACCAATGCTAGAGCCAGGCTGCCAAGGTTCAGATCCAGGGGCCACCAGCTATTGACTGCAGGCCCTTGGGCATCTCAGTTTCTGTACCTATAAATTGGGGATAGTACTAATAGTAGCAGAAGGCTGTAATGAGGACTGTGTACGTGTATATATACACACATAAAATCACATATAATGTATACTATTATATATTAATATAAATCATGTATGTGTGTATATATTTCTATATTCATAAAAGATTTATCTTAGAACACTGCTTGGCATGTAATAAGCGGCATATGAGTATTTGCTATTATTATCACAATCATCAGGATGTTCCGCGGATAAAAAAAATTCTTTTCAGATTGTGTAAATTTAGCCTCTCTTATTCCTGTCTGTTTATCTCATTTCTCATTCCTGCAGTAACTCAGACCAAGTCTTCTGTGCATTCCGCGTGGGCACCCTCCAAGCGTGTGAAGATAATCTTCATGTCCCTCTCTGCCTTTCTTCCTCATATCCTAGAGGAGAGCTTTCACAAATGCTGTTTTCTATGCTTAGAACGTTTTTCCCTCCCGTGTTCTTCACGATCTGACTTAGATGCCATCTCCTTCAAGATGCCTTCCCCCATCTGAGTTCTTGGCACAAGACTTGCCCATATTCTCTGTGTATAAATATAAAGATACAAGGACACAGACGAATTCTTACGGCCATTTGTATGTGTCACCATTTTGGCATATTACTTATTCATCTTGTAGCCCAGCAGCTAGTATGAGGTCCAGCATGGCCATGTGGTTCAAAATGCTTGTTGAACAAATTTGATGGGATATAGAAGACAGAAGGGCGGAAAGCATCTCAGAGAATAGGGTCTCTGGAGTGAGGAGATAGTGGAAAGAAAGTTGGCTTTTCACACAGTTATAGGAAACAAGCATACCTATAAGTCTATATAAGCTGATCATTTTTGTCCCTGTTAATGCCATCAAAAAAGGAACATTTCTTGGATAACTGCTAATTGCTTGATCAGCTCTTAGACTTTCCTTTGTTGTGCAGAATCCTGTTAATGGGAGAAATAAAAAAAAAAGGACAAAGAAGAAAGCAGGAGTGAATTGATTCATGTAATGAAGCAATAAGGCAGGAAGTAAAAACAGGGACAGAGGTGGAGGGGCGCTTTGGGTCTGGATGGAGGCAGGTCTTTGGAAGAGGAGAGAAAGAAGACAGTGTTTTGGTAGAGGTCAGGAGTGTAAAAGAGTTTGAAAGTGGAGACTTCCTAGGGAGGCTTTGTAAGGGAGATTTGCTTTGCACAAAAAATGATCTCTTGTATTTGGTGTTTTCTTGTGAGACTCCATAAAGATTTAAATGGCTTTTGCTGTTCATTTTCTGTCAGACCGCTAATTCTTTGAACGTGGCATAGCCCTGAGCCTCAGCCATGTGGGATCCCAGTTGTACGTGGGTTATGTTCTGCTTAGGCCAGTCAATTGGGTGTTAAAATCCATGGGTGCTCTTGCTCTGTGGGATGGTGAGTGAGGCGTCACCACAGCCATGTAGCCCTAAGTCAGAGGGTTGCCATTACATAGAGGAGCATTATTTATATCTATAAATATGTGAAAAAATCAAGTATGGGTACAATTCAAAAAGACCACAGGTCTCTTAAAATGTCCCCTTTGTATAAATATGGACTGTTTCTCCTAGCTTCCCAAATTGAACTCATCCTTAGTCATAATCTTTACCTAGATACTGACTCAAAGAGCAGATTATTTGGGGGTAAGACCAGAGGGATACTATTCCTTGCCTTTATTTTTTTCTATAAGCCAATGGTGGAAATGTTATCTGGGATACGCAATTTGTGTGACCCAGGCTGGGTTATGATTCCCATCAAAAAGATATTTGGGTAAACGTCTTTTGTCATTAAAGTTCGACTGAAACCTCTGCCTATCCTTGGAAAAGCCCCCAGTCATAAAGGAATGTGTACCATACTCTGGCTCCCCCAAATGTAAAAGGATTAGCTATTTCTATCAAATTTTGGCCATGTGCTCATATTTTCGAGCTGCAGTTTTAATTGTACAAAGAAAGAACAGTTTACATTGTATAGTTGTTCAAAGGAAAAGTGATGTATTAATATACACCCTTCCCAATAGGAGATCACAATTACTTTTTTTTTTTTTTTTTTTTTGCGATAGGGTCTTGCTCTGTAGCCCAGGCTAGAGTGCAGTGGCATCATCACAGCTCACTGCAACCTTAAACTCCTGGGCTCAAGTAATCCTCCTGCCTCAGCCTCCCCAGAGGCTGGGACTACAGGCATGTGTTGCCACACCCAGATAATTGTTCTGTATTTTGTAGAGACAGGATCTTGCTCTTGCTCAGGCTGGTCTTGAAATCCTGGTCTCAAGCAATTCTCCTGCCTCAGCATCCCAAAGTGCTACAGGTGTGAGCCACTGTGCCCAGCCCACAATTACTTTTAAGGACAGCATCAGCCAAAAATATGAAAGAAATTGCTTTATGGTAATACATGGAAGAAGTATCCTTAAAAATAATTCCCTAGTGGACCACTTTTTAGAGGACACCAATTTCTGCTTTTGATATATACATCTTATCTTCTTGCAGCTTTCTGAACTCATTGCTCTTTTGAGGTTAAATGTTTCAACTTTATTAGAAAACACTTAGCATAAATACCATAATTAGAAGTTTGGAGTTGTGTATTTTGGGTAATTTTCTCAGATAGTTCCATTAGACTGGCCTTAGCTTTTTAGAAATAAATTCATATTAATATATTATTTGACTATTGGTGCTTTTTCAATTTGCTACCAAATCTTTGACTTCATTTTACCATTAAATTTGACTTTTAACATTTACAGAAAGCATGTTCCATTCTCTCTGTTTATAAGAGACCAGGAGGCTAAACACTATATTAACAGTGATTATCTCTCTGAGGTAGAATTTCAGACAATTTTAATTTTCTTCTCCTGTATAATAGCAAGAAATCTAAGAAAAAATTAAACATTATTTTTAAAATATTTCTTTAATAAAGAGTAAAAAGAGACCGTTTTCTTTGTGTTCCCAGGCTTTCAGAGGAGGTGGAGCGCATATTTCTCTGGCTTCACTGCCATGTGTTCTAGATTGTTTATAAAAGGATCAGAAGAGAAAATTCAACAAAAAGAGAGAAGGGCAAGGATAAAAAGCAATTGTGCAGGGAAACATACCAAAAGTGGTTATATAAGTATGTCTAAAAAGTTTGAGAACATGTTAAGCCGGGTCTATGCAATTTGAATAATTCGGGTCAAAGGCCACACTTAAAAAAAAAACCCTGTCAATTCAAAGCAAACATATTTTATTTGCATCAATTTTCACTATGTATAAATATAAAATTGGCCCAAAGGGTTGGAAGCAAAAAAATTTTTAAAAAAAGAAGTGTTCTTATTTTCTCAGTCTCTTGCTCAGAATGTGAGCACATCAGAGATTAAAATAAAACAGAATATGGTTGGAGTTTCAATAGGCATTATCCCGGGAAATCAAGAGAGGGCTGAGAGTGGGCGGTGGGTGAATAGACTTAAGAATAAAATCTCCTCTTCTCAGTTGCACGAATAGCCTTGGCACTGTGCCCACCCTCCGCTCTGCTTCGGTGGGGAAGCAGTGTTCTGACTTGGCTCTGTGACATTCCATGGCATGCGCCTCAAAGCCGTGAGACATTGCAGGGAAAATGTCACCTTGTCAGGGCAGCCTGTCTCAGGGCCGTGCAGCACGGTGCTGCCTTGGTACGTCTGAGGCGCTGCTTGGTGGCTGAGTGAGCCATCAGGACACAGACACCAGGCTCTACTGATCTAAGGACATGGCACGCCAGAGATCAGTGAGATTCTGAGCGAGAATGGGGAATTACATGGCGCACACAGATGACAAAGGGAAATCTAGGACAGCAGCGCAAGTGTGGGCAACAGAGGTGCTGGCAGTGTGTTGACGGCAATATTTCATTAATGTCTGGCTGTCGTTAATGAAGGGCGCTTCCTGGAACAACCAGAACAGGTACATACCTAATTGGAGTCAACTAATATCCTTACTAAAAGGTTTTTGAGCTAAATGGCAAATTGCTTCAAAGCAGGCAGAATGCTCCATTTAAGATTCATAATTGGAAGGCACTTTATCTACCTAATGATCAGGAGCATGCTGATTATTAGAAAGGCCTGCATTGAAGGCATGAAGCACATTCGCATTCACTTCCGAGCAGGGGTAGAGGGAAAGTAATGAGAATTCTCTTTTAGATACAGATCTTAAGTTCTTTGCTGCATTCGCGTTAATGGCTCTCCTGGAGCCCAGCCCCTGATAAAGTGAGTGGAGAAAAATAACCCCAGGTGTGAGCGTGGACACTGCGTCCTAGGGAGAGCTCAGTGATTCCAGCAACAGAAGGCCGTCGCGTCGCAGCTTTGTTCCAGCACACACGCCAAATGCACAGTAGCCCTCCAGCGACGGTGCTACGGCGGACGATTTGCAAATTTGGGACCTGAATTATTGAGCTAATTACTTCATTTCCTCTAATTCACTCTGAATACCTACGCTTAGTCCCGTTTTCTAACATGACTTAAAATAGCAATTTTTAATACTTTTAACAGCGCATGTCGAGTCGTTAATTTTTTATTTGAACTGAATGGTAGCACTCCGTAACCCTTAATGTATGTCCCCCACCCCAGCCCTGCCTTGATCACGCTTTCCTTAGACACTGAGGCTTGAGGCAGGAAGCCCAGGGACAAGTCCCTTGTGCCATCGTCCAGCAAGCAATCATAAGGGGGTCTCAATAGAGTGTCAGAACTGTGTGTTCAGATTTCGGGACACCGGTCCCCTTCCGTCAGGCACCACAACCTCCGGATACCGTTCGGAGTAAATTGACGGCACTTGGTGACCAACAAAATGTGGGAGGAAAGAGAGACGGAGCAGAGGACACAGAGGCTGATTTTTCTGGGTTGGGTGCCCGAGTGCATGGAGGGGCCATTACCGGCTGGGACTGCAGGTCCGCGGGTCACCCTTACCGACATCAATCATTGTGCCGGGCAGGGAAGCCCTCAGGGGTTACCGGGCCATGTGGGACTGTTTGCTCTGCTTTTTAATTTTCTTTCTTCCTCCTTAGCTGACAAGCTGTCAGCTGTCACTTCTTGCTACTGTCAGTGTGCCTGCTTCTAAGCGCCTTCCTCCTTTCCTTTCTAATTGACTGCTTCTGGAAGGGCTGAGAGGCAAGGTTGCTAGAAATGCGTGCAAAGCCAGAGTCTGCAAGGGCTAAGCAAGGGTCCGAGGACCGTTGTATAAGGTACAGAGCTCTGTGATTGCTGTTTTAACTGCTCGTTTTCAACGGATTAGGTCTTCGGAGATCTGGCCCTTGGCTAGGGAGGTATTGGTTTCTGTTTATACAGCAGCTTTGAGAATAAAATAGTTCCTCAAATCATCCAGTGAGTCTAAACTTTTAAGAAGGATTTTAAAATTTTTTGGTTGCTACATAATAAATTATAGCAAGCATTTATTAGGCACTTAATATTTGTCGGGCCTTATTCTCGGCACTTGTCATATAATGTCATTTGTGACTGGCATGGGAGCCCTATGCATTGGGTGGTTTCATAATTAATTACCCATTTTATAGATAGGAAACCCGAGGCATAGAGGGGCTGATTTTTCCAAGGCTACACAGTAGCCACATGCAGCAAAGCCAGGATTCAAAGCAGTCGCCTCCCATTCTATTCTGCAGGCAGAACTTGCCTCTGCTCTGTCCTCGGAGTAGACTTTCTATACTTTCTGAATAAATCTCGCTTTCACTTTACACTGTCAGCTTGCTCCTGAATTCTTTCTTGCATAAAGGCAAGGACCCACTTGGACGTCAAGTGGCTCCCAGAATTGGGAGTCACTTTCCTGTGTCACCACCTCCAATTCTGTTCTTTAAATGCAACCACTTCTAACTCACTTAATTAGCTATTTCTAAGCTGTATGCTTCTAGAATCCTGAGTCCACCATGTGGAGAAGCCCAGCTTGGATTTCTGGAAGATGAACATCTCATGGAGAAGAGAAGAGTCGACTATCTAGATTTATTTGTAAACGTGATTTATTAACTTCCTGCAGCAGTAGGTGAAGATGAGCTCTGTGATCCTACCTTAGTCCGCCCTTCCTTCCCATCAAACTCAAAGAGACCTAAGGAATGAGAAGCTGGGATTTCAAGGGTGAGAAGGAGCCAGATATTAGCCAAGAAGGGAAGTGAACATTCAAAGTAGAAGAAGAAAAGCTATGGCAGGACCCTACAGAAGGAACGAGCGTGGCCCACTCAGGGAATTAAAGAAAGTCAACGGACCTGAAGCACCATCAGCAGAGGCATAAGACAGCATCAAAGAGGTAGACCCGAGGCAGAACATGCAAGGCCTTGTAACCTTGCAAGAACTGGATTTTGCTTTGAGTGATTTTTGTCCATCAAACTCAGACTTTTTTTTTTAACTGTCATATGCAGCCCTGTTGACACATGGAAAAATGGGGGAAGCCCAATGATGTAACATTCCCGGTCATCTGCAAATCAAAGAACTTAGATGTTTGCATGTTTTTGACCCAGAAATTCCACCTTACTCCAGGAAATCTTCTTGGCAGTGCACAAACATTACTTTTCAAATGTTCATTTCACTGTTTTTAATAATAGTGAAAAACTAGAGGTAACCAAAATATCTAATAGTTGATTAATGAAATATTTGCAACATATCATTAATGGATTACTATTGAGCCATTAGAAGTTATTGCAGTATCTATATATCAACATATCACATGGTAATATATGGATGTTACCAAGTAGTATGTTAATTATAATCTCAACTATATAAAAAGAAAATGGTCTATATTTTCACAGAAATAAATGACTGGAAAAATATAGAGCCAGGTTTTAACAACGGTTATTTTTGTAGATGGAGTTAAGAGTATTACAGTAAAAAATTATTTGGGGAAAAGTTCTTTATTTTCTGAAGGCCTCCAAGTTTCTACCCTCGATATACTACAGTGACTCTATCACTGGCTGAGTCAGAAATACTGTGCAGAGACTGTTTATATATATGGATTGTTATGTGTAAAAATTAGACTAGAAAACTGTGTCAGTCAAAATATAAAGATTATATATGATCTTAAAAAAATAGCAGTCTGGTCAGGCACAGTGGCTCACGCCTGTAATCCCAGCACTTTGGGAGGGCAAAGTGGAAGATCACTTGAGGCCAGGAGGTCAAGACCAGCCTGGGCAACATAGTGGGACCTCATCTCTACAAAAAAAAAATTATCTGGGCATGGTGGTGTATGTCTATAGTCATAGCTACTCGGGAGGCTGAGGCAAGAGGATTGCCTGAGCTGAGGAGTTCAAAGCTGCACTCCAGCCTGGGCAACAGAGCAAGACCCTGCCTCAGAAAAAAACAAAAACAAAAACACCAAAACAAAACAAACAAAAACTCAAAAGCAAACAGTCTGACCCCACAGCCTGTGTTCTTAACAGGGCAGCTAAGGCTAGGGTACTGCAGGTTTCCTGGTTAAAGAACTGAATGGGGCTTAGAACCAACTTGCAAATTGTTTCAAACTGTGAGTCTTTAGGACATAAAGATTGTCCTCAGTTAGTAACATCGCCCAGGCTCAACTCCCCTGACCCCAGCTTTTTCTAAGTTCGAAACCTGTGCCTCAGCCACATCAGGCACATGCAGTTCCCCAACTTGACTAATAGCGAAGAAAAACAGCACAAGGACAAAGCAGGGTTCAGAAGTTGGGGGGCTAGGAGACTGCTGACTCTTTTACAGAATATACCCAGGCTAATTCATTGAGAAATAGCAATTTGTGTCATTCTTGCCATATTTCTTCCTTTCCTGCTCCAAGAAGACTGTCACTTTGTGTTCCTCTTATGTTATGGGCTGCATATTTTCTCCTTCTCCCCTGATTCATATGTTAAAGTCCCCGGGACCTCAGAATGTGACTCTATCTGGAGGTATATTTAAAGACGTAATTAAGGTAAAATGAAGTCGTATGGGCAGGCACTGATCCAATATGACTGGTGCCCTTGTAAGAAGAAGATATTCCATCACAGGCACACACAGAGGTGGGACCACATGAAAACACAGGGAGAAGGTGGTCTGTCCTCTGCAAGCCAAGGAGAGAGGCCCGGGAAGAAATCAACCCTGCTGACACCATGATCTCAGACTTCCAGCCTCCAGAACAGAGAGCAAATGCATTTCTGTTGTCTCAGCCACCTAGTCTGCGGTACATGGCAGCCCACGCACCCTAACGCACTCTGCCCAGAGAGGTTTGTATTCAGAGCTTTAAGTAGAACCTGCCTGAAAATAGCCTTTCTTCCTGACTCTTCCCCCAAAGGGTAAGTTCATCGAGAGGATGACCTGAGGGAGAGGGAAGGAAGTTGAGTTTCTTAGGCGAGGGGAAGAAGCAGAAGTGAAGCAGGCAGAGGAGTGGAGAAGATTCTAGAAGGGCTCATGGCGTGAGGAGCAGCAGGCTTGTCACCTGCTTCCTCTCAGCACTCTGGGAGAAAGAGAGCTATGCCAGGCCCAAGAAGGGGACTCCAGCCCTAGACTTGGGGGCTCCAGTCTGTTATCCCCGACTCCCGGGCGCAATAATGACTGAGTTGAATTCCCGCCAGATGACTGACATAGAGCTTCAGAGGAAGGTGTTATTTTATAATTTGACTATCGTTATTAATTCACAAGGTAATCACACAACTTTTGTCCCCAGGCTTGGTGAGTAGAACTTAGGATCACACCCTCTTTGAAAGCACCAATCACCTAATCACGGAAAGGCCCCAAGCAGAGCACTGAGGGCAGTGACCACAGCTGCTCCTTCCCGCACGAGCATCACTCCTTCTTTTCCTGGTGACACACCTGTTACCTTTTGGAGGAATGACTTTGCCCCCCAAGTGTGGGGTCCTGGAAGACAGTCAGTTGGGGGACTTGCCTTGCCAAGGACAGGCATGGGACCCAACGGGACCAACTGGATTCTCTCTCCCAACAGAGAGGTGACATAAGGAAGAGCAAATGCTAGAATTAATTCATCCCAGCTTTAGCTCCCTGCAGTAACCAGCCAGATTGATGGAGCTCCTTGGAGATACCACAGTAAAACTGGTTCTCCAGGCTTGACTTACATCCTGTGTTCATCCACATCTCCCTTGAATACATTTCCTTCTTGCTTAAGTCTGCAGGAGTCCATGTAACCACAGAGCCTTAGTTGATATAATGACTGTAGAATGAGAATGGGAAGGTGAGGATGGAAGAAGCAAATATGATTCATTGATCACCACTCTTTCAGGAAGGTCATAGCCTGTTGTTTGTTGAGATTCTGATCCACCCATTACCTCGCACATGGTGCATTATGCTAAACCTAAATATACAAATTTTGTGATGCTTAGAGACATAGAGTGCCACTGAATCTGGGGTTAAAACCACCATTAGCATAGGCAACCAAAAAGGGACATTATTTTAGAGGCACTATGCAGAAGCAGTGATTCTAATTCATTTATTATCTAATTCATTAACTCAACAAATACATATTGAGCACCTATTAGGTGCCAGACACTGTTTTAAGCAAAAGGGATACAGTAGTGGACAAACCAGTGAAAAATCCCTGCAGCCAAGGAGTGGAAATTCTAATGGGCAAGACAGGCACCAAATGAGAAGCTGCAAATATATAGCATGTTAGACAAAAAGAAATGCTCAGGGGAAATAATTAGGCAAGGGAAGATAAAAAGTTTTATGGAGTAGAGGGCTGAGTTTTTGAATAAATAAATTGAATAATCGGGATTATATAAGGTCACCTGTTACATATCTGTTAAGACAACATAGGGGAGTAGGATTCTCCTTTTATTAATTTGCTTTTCTAACCGTGCTTTGGAATTATAATTCACATGCCATGCATTCATCCATCGAAAGTGCAATGCTGTGGGTTTGAGTATAGTGGCAGAGTCATGCGAGCATCACCACAGACAATTTCAGAACACTTTCATCACCCCAACACCCCGATTCCCTGTCACCTCCCTATCCCTCTCTCCCCCTAGCGCTAAGTACCACTGATCTATTTTCTGTTTCTATGGATTTGCATATTTGGGGCATATCATATCAATGGAATCATATGATGTGTGGGATTTTGTGACTGGTGTCTTTTACTCATCATACTTCCTTTGAGATTCATCCATGTTGCTGTGTGAATTATATCCTTTTATTGCTGAGTAATAGTCCATTGTATGGTTATAGCACGATTTGTTTATCCATTCGCCTGTTGACATTTGAGTCATCTCCAGTTTGGGGTTGTTACAAACAAGGCGTCGATGAACAGTTATGTACAAGTTTTTGAATAGACTTATATTTCCTGTTGTCTTGGGTGAATAGGAGAATTGCTGGATCATACGGTAGGTGTAGGTGGAACTTTCGAGACTGTGCCACATGCTTTGCCGAAGGGCTGTACCATTTCACATTCCTGCCAGCCAAGCGTCAAAGTTCCAGTTCCTCTACAGCCTTGCCATTGCTGGGCATAGGCAGGCTTTTTCATTTTAGCAATTTGATTAAGCATCTCTCGAGGTTTTAATTTGCATTTCCCTAATAACTAATGACCATTTCTTCATGTGCTTATCTGCTGTCTTCATTGGCAAAGTATCTGCTCATACCTTTTGCCCATTTTTTATTTTATGTTAGTAATAATTTAAAAACTATCTTTATTTACCAGTGATTACTAAAGTCACATGAACTTGAAAAGCATTTAGGTTTATTTATTTAATTTGTGAGTACACATATTTTTAAGTTAATTTGGTACCATATGTAGACAGTATGTAAACACGTATAGGTGTATATGTAGACGCAACATATAACATACACATGTACACAAAAAGACTATAGTTTTGATTTTAGAATTTTAGAGATAAGACAAATAAAAATCACTAGTTGAAATGAGCAGTTGAATTCAAACTATGTCTTTGTGAATGAAAAAGCTTAAAGTTTTTAATCTGTCTCACTTGGCCTGAAGCCCTCACTTTTTGCCCATTTTTTATTGGGCTTTTTACTTTCTTACTGTTGAATTTTCAGAGTTCTTTATATAATCTGGATACAAGTTTTTTTTTTTGGTTTTTTTTTTTTATCAGATATGTACTTTCCAGAGAGTTTCTTCCAATCTGGTCCTTGCCTTTTCATCCTCTTATCAATGTTTTTTAAAGGCCAGAGATTTTGTATGTTAGTGAAATCCAACACATAAATTTGTTCTTTTATGGATTGTTCTATCAAATAAATCTTTGCTTAACCTAAGGTCACAAAGATATTTTTCTGTTTTCTTCTAGAATTTGTATAGTCTTAAGTTTCAATATGTAGGTAGGGATCCAGGTTTACTTGTTTGCACACGGATGTCTAATTGTTCCAGTATCATTTGTTGACAAGTGACTCACCATTGTTGCATTGCCTTTGAGCCTTTCTCCCGAATCAGTTGTCTCTGTGTGTGGGTTTGTTTCTGGCTTCTCTATTCTGTTCCATTGAACACTTTGTCTTTATGGCAACACTACGCTGTTTCGATTATTGTAATTTTATAATGATATTGTCATATTTAAGTGTGTGCATGGATATGTGGGTGTGTGAGAAGAGCAAGTTGCAGACATCATAACATTTCAGCCCTAAATATTTTAGTATGAAAGTTTTAAGAATAAGGGCTTTGTCACACTTGTTAAGCAAAGAAAATTAGTAATAATTTCCAAATATCACTTAATATACAGTCTATATTCAAATATCTCTAATGTCTCTAAAACATCTATGACTGTTTTTTTAAAAATGTGCAACAGATCTTTTATTAATATCTCTAGCTTCTCTTTGATGATTCAAAAATTTAAACTTTTTCCTTAGGTTAATTTGCATGATTTCTAATATTGCTAGGAATTCATCTTTCCCAGTTTTGAACGGTGTTGCCATAGAGCTGCTTGTTATATTCTCTTAAATTGTTGCAATCATGCTTTTATCTGTGTTTATTTCTCCTTTCATCTTTCTAATCCTGTTTTTGTTCATGCTGCCTCCTTATCACTCTTGCTCACTCTTTCTTTAATCAGGATCTGAAGGGATTTATCTGTTTCTTCGGTCTTTGCCAAGAAGCAGCATTTAGATTTATTTTTCCTCTCTGTGGATATACTCAGGCTATTTTATTACTTTGGGGTTTTGTTTTTCCTTCATCCCTTTTCTTAGTTTCTTTGGGTTTATCTTTTTGTTCTTTTTAGAAAATTATGAAAGTGAGTCTATAGCACCTTTTTGGTTGTTCTTTGGCGGTGAAGGCATTCAAGGCTGTAAACTCATCTCATTGTGTCTTATTAGTTTTGTAGGCTGTGTACGTTTTTTCATTGCTTTCTAGAAAGCTGGTATTTTTTTGTTTTGATTTCTTCTTTAACCCAAAAGTTATCAAAAGCTGCTGCTTCTTAGTTTCCAAATGGGTGAGATTTTGGTCGTTTTAAAATAGCTCACATCTAATTTTATTGGATTATTTATTGGAAAATTGTGGGTTATAAAATTTCAGTGTGCTTGAATTTTTAAGGTTTTAATTGTGGGCTTATGTCACTTTTTTATGATCACTTTTTTTTTTTTTTTAAGAGACAGGATCTTGCCATGTTGCTCAGGCCGGCCTCAAACTCCTGGGCTCAAGCGATCTTCCTGCCTCAGCTATGTGCCCTGGCTTAGGATCATTTTTTATAGATATTCCTAAACCTTTGAAAATAATGTGTATTTCCCCTATTCGATGGATGTACGGCTCTATAAGTAAAAGTTACATCAAGTTCATCTACTGTATTTTTAAACCCTCTACCTCTATGTTCTCTATGTTCCTCTTCCCTTTTTTTTTTTTTTTGCAGAATATGCTATCTAAGGAAATATCTAGAAGTCTCTAATTATAATAATTATTTTGTTAAGCTGTCCTTGGATTTGTAATATTAATAGCTTTTGTTTTATGCACTTAGCTTCTAGAATTTGGTGCAGAAATGCCGTGTCTGTTATATTGTGTACATAAATGTCAGCTCTGTGGTTACAAAATGGCCCTCTGTAGCCTGTCCAGTGCTTTTGGCCTCTCCTGGTCATCTTCTTCCATCTTGAGGTCTCTCTGCTGGTTCATCTGTGGTCATTTTTGAATCTTAATTATTGTCTTTGAAAGGGTTATTTGGGCCTTATAGTTTCTGACTATTTGTTTATCTTCAAATACCTTTCTGTTAGCCTGACAGGTGGAAGATAGTTTTGCTGGTTTGTCTTCAAATACCTTTCTGTTAGCCTGACATGTGGAAGATGGCTTTGCTGGGTCTTTATGGGATCCTTAGGTGGCTGTGTGGCTGTCCTTCTCTCTTAGATGTGACTCCACCATGTGTTAGCTGTCAGTGTTGCAGGCGGGAAGTCTTCAGCCATCCAGATGAATTTTTCACTGTGTGGATGTGTGTGTGTTGCGGGGGGTGCAGTTGGGGGAGGGGAGAACAATATCGACCAGAGCTATCACTATGCACAGTTCCAGGAGAAACTGTCCCTGTCAACTTTTATCACAAGAATCACAGATGCCTGCAGGTCAAACTCTTTCCAGCATTTGCCACTCTCTTGTCCTCATGGTAGGCCATCCCAAGCCTGGTATCCAGGTACTTCCTTGCCCATAGGAAAAAAACATTCACCAGGTTTCTCCACCAGGGCTTCCAGAGAGCTGAAGGCCTCACCTGAATGCCACCACCCTTAGGCCTCAGTGGGAGGACTTCATGAGATGCGGAGACAGAGGAGAGTGTGGAGACAAAGGGAGTTGCTTTTTGGTGGCCTCGTGTCCAGCATGGCCCCCTTATCGCTCTATTAGCGTTCTTAAGCACAGCTTGCTTTTGATCTTTCCTCTAGAGATGTGAGCTCTTCAAATGGAGAGACCTCTCAGTGACAACAAATCTGTCGTACAGTAACTGTAGCATCATTTTTAACAGATTAGGCGCTAAATTATTTCTCCCTAAAATAAAGCTGAATGTGTGGAAATCAAGTGTTCTCTATTAAAAAAAAAAAAAAAAGGAGGAATGCTAAAAATTTCAAACAAAAATTTGGCTTATACACAGTCTAGGAAATCTAGCAGCCAGCTTGCTTTTGAAAAGGGGAAGATAAGACTCCACAGCGCATGGTGTGACAGCGAGAGCATTTGTAACCTCCCTGGAGACGATATTCCATGAGAGACCATCTGATTAGAAAGCAGAGTCCGTGAAATAAACTTGTCTTGCTATTTCTGTATGCTTTTAGAAGGCCCATGCTCACTGAGGAGAAAGAAAAGAATGTTCCTATAAACTTGTGACGGAAAAGCAATAAAAGCCACCAGAGACATTCTGAAGTTTTTATTCTGATATTTCGCTGATCGGGAGGAGGAAGCAGGAAGCCTTGCGAAGTTCAAGAAATAGTTGTTAACAATATGGAGGACAAATTTTTCTGCCTTGTACAAAGCTTAAAAAAAAAAAAAACAAAATAGGAGGAAACAGGGAAGCAGGGTGCGGAGGAAAAGGAGCAATTGGTCTAGTTGGGTTAACATGAAGTATACTTTTTTGAATTTTTAAAATTGTGGTAAAATATACATAACAAAATTTGGCATTTTAACCATTTTTAAGTGCACAATTCCCTGGCATTAGTTGCATTCACCATGTCGTGCAACCCTCACTATTGTCTATTCCAAAAATATTCCATCACTCCAAACAGAAACTCTGTGCCCTTTAAGCAGTAACTCCTCATCCTCTCTCTTCCCAGCCCCTGGGCCCCTCTGTTCTACGCTTCTGTCTTTACGATTTGCCTACAGAATGAAGTCGTTTTGTAGACCAGAGAGTAGTAACACTAAGTCAGAGCCCGGCTGGAAAGACTACCTCTTACTTGATTCAGTGCTGAATTCTGCAGACAGGCGAAACCATGCAACGTTTCAGAGCAAGAAATACAACGCGACCAGAGTGTTGCTTTCAGAAGCTTCATCCGGCCGTGGTTTGTGGGATAGATCAGGGTCTGGAGACCAGTTGAGAGGCTGTTACAAAGGCCCAGGCTGGGGGAAAGGAACACTTGGAGCTGCTCCTGAAACGGAAAAGAAGATTTAGGAGACATTCTAGAGAAGGTACAGGAGGAAGCCGCCACATGACCTGGCAAAATTACCTTGGGGATACGAGGTGGGAGGATGACAGACGTTTTGAGTCTGGGTAACTTGGGTGATTAATTTTTACACTACACATTTTTAATTAGGCTTCCATAAAAACCAGTCATTTAAATTATCAACAAAGAGTTTCCAAAAAAGGTAATAATTGGGTGTGATGTTCTTTTGAGGAAAAAAACCCTGAATCAAACAACAAAAGAATTCTACCTTCTCTCAGATATCAAGGTTCATGTGACATGGCATGGCATTTCATAGGACGGGAAGGAGGTAGGAAAGACCGGGGTAATCCATCAACCTGGAATGACTGAAGGTAGGAATTCAGGGGAGGGAGAGTGAATTGATTCTATACGGAAGTTCATATTCGTGGAAGAGTGTGTTGTGGTTAATGTTTGATAATAGGAAGCATACCATGGCTAGAAGAGTGCAGTCTGGATCCAGACTTGAGTTCAAATCCTACTCTGTCACATACTAGCTGTGTGACCTTGGTCAAGCTGCTTAACCTCTCTGAACCTCTGTAGTATGGAGTAATAATCACATCTATCTCACAGAGTTGTCGGACATATTAAATGACTTAATATGTATGGTGTGCTTAAACAAGTACCTCGCACACAGCTGCTATGCAAGATTTTGGTGCCGTTATTATTATTATTGTTAGAATTTAAAATATAAAGTGAAATAAAAGTTCCTCTGTAAGTTTGAACAACTTAATTTACCAAGGAAATCAGAAATAAAGAAATCACATCTTAGATGCAGCCACGGTTCAAATGTCTGCTTTCTGTGGTTTGAGTTAATCAAGAACACTGGCCCCTCAGGCCAATGGTAGTTACTCACCTGTTAGTTAAACGTTATTCTTAAAATATTTAATTGGTATCATTCTAACTCATTTTTTAAAAATTCACTGGCTTGGACTTTTTCTAACGACTCTTTAGATTTGTCTTGAGGGGTCCACGTCTTCTCCGTGTTTTGCCCATGACACGCGACACTGAGTTGAGCACACAGCATTAATGGAGGTTAAACCACCAGGCCGTTAATCCAATGAAGGAAATAATGGTTTGTCTGTTTTCCGAGGCGATCATCAACGTCAGGGTCGAAAATTAGGATCTTTGAGGATCTTTTGCTTCCTTTGTAACTAAAAATCGGGGCGGGGTTTGGAAGGACATGCTCAGCTTTTACATGAGTGGTTTTACCCCTGTGATTTCTCTCCCGTGAGATTTAGAAAACGCCCAGACTCGCTGTGCCTGGGTCGCGCACACCCTGCCCTCCGCTGGGCCGGTGTCGCCGCGCCCCAACCCTGCGGACTCGCGGGGACACTGCTGCCCTCTGCTGCTCGCCGCACGAAGTACTGTCCGTGCCCGGCTCCCTCTCCTGGGCTTTTTAGACCGAAGGGGCTGTGATTACTCAAGAATCCTGCTGAGAGCACACAAGCTTCCAACACAGGGATGGGTTAGAAACCTCTGTAACCCTAAACCCTCCAGCCTACCCACCCACCAATCCCTGTGCGCCCTGCAAGAAAAAAAAAATTCAAAATAAAAATGGTTCTAAGTAGTACAGGTAATAGGAAGTTCAATACGGTTCTGATTGGTCCCACGATTCGACTGCAGCTCACGTTTAAATGTTCACTTTCTCTAACCTCTGCTTTGCCGCACCTGCTAGTGGTTGAGACAGCGCCGTTTCTATGTGTCCAGGGTCGTTTCTTCAAGCCGATCTTAAGAAGAAATTGCAAGTTACTTGCTACATGTTCAAGCCGACTGGTAGCACAATCTGAGCATAGTGTCCTGTGGCTGTGTCTTAGTCGTTGGATTACAAAAATCAGAGACTTACTCTTTTTTTTTCTTTTGGTATTCCGTGTACTAGTGGTTATCTTTGAATTTATACCTTTTACAGAGACTCCTCCCTCAGTTCCCTTTAATATTTTTGTAGTTAAATGATAACCCTTGATTTCTGGAAATCACTCCATTCATATAAGCTCACAAAGTTTTCTTTACTCTTTTTTTTTTTTTACAGCTGCATAATACTTCCTCATGTGTTATGTACATTAGTTTATGCAAACATTTTACTATATTTGGGCATTTAGGTTGTTTCCAATATTTTACAGTTGCAAATAATGCTTCAGTGAATAAACTTTGTGCATGTATATTTTTGTATAATTGAAGGTATATCTTCATGGTAAGTCCCCAGAAGTAGGACTGCCAGGGAAAAGGTGGAATGCATGCGTAGTTTTGTTGAATTTTACCAAATGGGTCTTCCTGGGAGCAGAGACTCATTCTGAAACCATCCGTGGCTAGCATTTATTGTGAGGATAACTTTTCAAAAGAAAGAAATACTGGAATATAAGCCATGTGGTCATGTTTCATGAGCACTCAAGAAAATAGGGTGTTCGGTGAGGACAGAAGGCACGAGCTAGGTGGGTTGGGAAGAACAGGAACAGTAGCGCAAATTGGTGTCATGGAGATGATTTCACCACTGGATTGGGATCAAAGGCCAACCTGGGCCCCTTTATCACAGAGACTGATGATTATTTGCCCTTGTGTGACTCGACTCCTTCCTGTCTGCTTCCCCTAAGATCACCACTTGGCTCCTGTGCTCTGTAAGACATAAAGTCCTTCCTGCCGTCCCTTCTGGCCCACGGCCTCAGCAGGTTATTCACTTTCTCACTTATCCTGCTGCTCTTTCCAAATAGCCTCCCCTCTATTTCACGACCACTGTGGCGGAGGGTGTAGTGTCCACGCCCACTGCTAGCTGATGGCTCTCGCCAGTTTATAATTCAAATTCTGACTAGTGAAGGTCTGCCTGCCCCACATCTTCCCTTGGGGACAAAACTTTTCACGCCAGGGCACCTGGCGGGCTTCAGGTAGATGATCACTTGCAGTTCAAGCTGCTTCCCTGAGTGCCGTGTGTCTGCCCAGGGGGGCCCCTGCGGAGGGGCTGTGGCTGGGCCTGGGGGTATGACAGGTAACATTGCCGATGTGTAGAATTTAGGCAATTTACCAGAAATGGGAGTACGGCCACTTCTCAGTGGCTACACAGGTGCAGTGGCAAGTTCCTGATTTTCCACATAATGTTCTCAGGATTGGTATCCGTAGGCCCACGTAGATGACCGCGTGCTTATTATTAAACCGTGAAGAGGAAAATGAGCTATAATACCTCTCATCACCATTTATTTTGTATGTGAAGAGAGGTAATTATGAATGGAACTAAGAAAATTGGCACCGAGTAACTTCCTCTCAAGATGACCCTGTCCCAAGCCCATCATTTTTATCTTACCCCAAATGTCACCTCGTCATATAGCCCCTCCTACCGTCTCTTTCCCATGATTGTGTTCAAGTCTTCACTAACCTTGCCACTATCCAAGTAATTTATTCAGTGGTGTAGAGTTCTTTGTCCCTTGCCGCCCCTTATCCACCAGAATGTGAGCTCCATGAGTTTAGTGATGTCCTGCACTCCCAGCCCTGAGATCATTGTCTGGCACATAATAAGAGCTCTGTAGCAACAGTGGGGTTGCATTAAGGCATGTCATCCTGTGGGACACATCCGACTCTCTCTGCCATGTGCAAGTGGCTTCCCGTCATGGATGAAGAAAACTGGTGTTCTTTACATCAATTACCCAAGCTCGATGACCTGCTCCAGGAACAACAGCATTTCCCAAGCCCCCTTTTTTCCTCCAGAATGCTCCTTTGGAAACGTATAATTTAGAGAGAAAGAAATGAGCAGGCTACATCTATTGGTCATTATGCTACAATAACACTGAAATTTCTGTGCGTTCTAAGCAGATGCTCTACCCAAAGTCCCCATCCTGGGCAGTGTAATCAATAACCACCTAACAGGAAGGATGCTGGCAGGAGCAGAGATAACTCTGCCTGCGCAAACCACCTTGAGCATATGTAGGGAAGCTGTAATCAGGGCCTCTCACATAAAGTCTTTGAAATTCAATGAAAAAGCTGCAAGTGCATGTAATTAAAAGTGAGCATCACCATGCAAAGTAGATAAAGTTAATTACACATTTGCAGGGACATTTTTCTATGCAGCAAGTGTGGTAGTCACCACGGTCGGCAGCCCTCAGGGCCAGTACAGGGAGCTGACTATGCTTTGCTCAGAATGAAGGGATCCAGGGCCCTAAAACAGAGCATCCTTTTCAGAGCCAAATAATTTAACATAAAGGGAAAGAACAAAGGCTGAAAAGGAGGAGGAGGGCCCTGCTTGATCGGATCTCTAAACAAAACCAGGTTCTAATAGAAAAGGGCTTGCAACACTGATCATAAATGAAGAAAGCGTGATTTTAAAATAAGCCCTAGGACTAGAGCAAATAAAAAAAGACATGCGTGCACTTAGTTTACCGTATTCTGTTTCCATTATACATTTTAATTTCCATGGGGCAGGATTCTACCGAGACATACATATTTATTTTCCCTCTGTGAGACCACAAAAACCCCAGAATTCAAGCTTCAAGAAGGGACTTTGTAAAACTAGTTAATCCAGTCAAATCGAGTTAATGGCCACAAAGAGATTGATGGAATGGGTGATTTACTGTTCAATAACGAGTTGTCAATATGGGGCGAGGAGCCGCTTTGATCAAGCAGGCAACCAAATCACAGCAACAGTTCAGAGCTCCATTGATTCCTCAGCAATTAATGGTAATGATGCTAAAAAGAAAAGAAAAAGACAGATCTGACCAGAAATTGGTCTCCTCTGTGTGGAGTGAAAGGCCAACAGCAGGGCTTTGTGCCTGGCCTCGAGGTCATTTGCACCTAGACTATCGAGGAGTCACAGAATTCCCTGTAATTTAGATCCTCTGGCGACTGCAACCTTAATTTGATTATGACTCTATACTAGGATGAATTGGAAGCCAGAATATATTAATACCAGTCACATATAATTTAAACTGCATGACTATTTACACAGGTTTTCCTTTAAACATGAGTTTTTGATCACATATCCAATTCTTGCCACACATCTGAAAAGATACATTTAATTATTTAAACATTGTAAACTTTTATGTTGAAAAAAACATAAAAATGTAGAAAAATAAACCAAGGGGGAAACTGCAACACTTAACAAAGTTAGCATCCTGAAAATATGAAGAATGCTTACAAATCAATGGGGAAAGATTCCATAGAGAATTGACCAAGCCAAATGGGAATTGTACAAAAGACAAAAATATATATGGTTAGTCCAAATTTGAGGAAAAAAAAATCAACCTCACTGATAATAAAAGAAGTACAAAGGAAAAGTGACACTGGCATCGTTATTATAGCAAAGATTAAGATGGTTGATAGAGGCATGTTGGGAGACTGGTCTGATGAGGTTCAGGACACGCAACTCCAAAATATGCCTCCTTGTCATTTGAGGAAATAGTAGAAGCAGGAAGGTCACTCTCACCTTCTTGCCCTTCTCCACTGAAGCTGGTCATAAAAGAATTCTCTGACCTTCCTTTAAAGTAGATCATAAGAGCGTCATTCCAGAGATACCCTCTCTAGATCCAAAGGAAATAAATGTCCTTATGTTTGAAGACACACGGGCACAGAGAAGAATCTGGAAAAACAGGCCTTGCTAAGTTTCCCCAGCTTAATTACCGTTAGATCACATCCCCTTTGGATAATTGTATTTCTACACAACTGTCTGTGCTTCACCAAATTTAGCTTAAAAATACACAGGTTTAGGCCAGGCGTGGTGGCACACACCTGTAATCCCAGCAGTTTGGGAACCTGAGGCAGGAGACTGCTTGAGGCCAGGAGTTTGAGAATACCGTGGGCAACATAGCAAGACCCCTTCTCTACAAAAAATTAAAAAATTAGTCAGGCATGGTAGCTTGTACCTGTAGTCCCAGCTACTCAGGAGGCTGAGATGGGAGGATCGGTTGAGTCCAGGAGTTTGGAGTTGCAGTGAGCTATGATCCAGCCACTGCTCCCCAGTCTGGGTGATAGAGAGGGACCCTGTCTCAAAGAGACAAACAAAAAAACCACACAGGTTTCCCTATTTCTTTAGGTCTTTATTTCCAAAGGCTCTTGTGTCACGTAAAACTTATATTAAATACATTTGTATGCTTTTTTTCTGTTAAGCTTATAGGTGCCTCAGCCTTCAGTGAGTGAGGAAAATATATTACTTTTTCTTCCCTACAGGCCCTTTGTTCAATATTGGTGGGAATGTAAATTGATATATCATTTATGGAAAAATAATTCATGTAATCCTTACAGAATATATCAAAATGTGAAATGTTCATACCCTCTTATTCAGCAACTGTACTTCTAAGGATTTAGATGATTAAACTGTTACACAAGTGTGAAAATATGCATGCACCCAGATAACTGACACTGTGATACTGAGAGTGAAAAAATAAAAATGACCCAAATTAATATCAGGTAAGGATTAATGGGGGGAAAGTTGGTACATAAATATAATGGAATCCTATATGGTCAGTCCATACTTATTGACATGGCAAGATATCCACAATACATGGCAGAAAGAACAAAACGTAGTTTAAAAAGTGCAAGTGTAGAATGATCCTATTAATATATCTAGGTGAGTTTTAATGAAGCCGTACTTCTCCAGAATGTAAGTTCCAAAGACAGGGGCTTTGTACTCTTCACTGCTGGTTCCCTGGTGCGTAAAACAGGGCCTGGAACTTTGTAATCATGCCATCATGTTTGTTGAATGAATGAATAAAAGGGTTTAGAAAGTTTTTCACTAAAGCTTCAACAGTGGTAGAGTGCTGGGAATTTTTTCTTTGCCATTTATATTTTTTCTATTATTTGAATTGTCTTCAAAATGCTTATTTCCTTTTGACAAAAACAAATATTATTTTTAAAATGTGTGCTAATGCTTACTGCTTGTGAGAATGGGGCAGTTTCCAACTGTTTCAGTGGTTGTACAAAGGGGTTCAACTCTTTTAGAAAGCCATTTGACATTAAGTATACCCAAATCACAAAATCCTTCCTTCCTTGGTGTATTATTCCTTCCTGGAAATTTATGCTAAGGTAAAAAATGCAAAATACGAAATGATCTATGCATCCAAAGGTCTTTCTCTAGTTTTCGTATTAGGAGAATAAAAATTCTGGCCAACCAAAAGACACCTCTAACGGAGGGAAGGGTAAAAGTAAATTACGGTAAATCCATTACATGGAATTTTATGCAAACATTACCAATTGTGAAGACTCTGGCAACATGAACAATTGATGGCTGAAAATGAAGGCATGTAATGATTTAATTTATGAAGAAACAAAATGATGATGCTGTTGTATAAAAACTGTGGAATTCTGGATGCCGTTTTTTTCTTCTTGGAATTGTGCAAAGAATGTGGGCTATAGAGAGGAGTTTTTATTTAGGCCTTGCTACATACCTTTTACATGACCTTATTTGATTATGTTCCCTAACCTCTTTGTGCCTCAATTTTTCTTATCTACAAAATGAGCTAAGAGTACTACCTCCTAGCATTGAAAGGATTAAAATGAGATGAGTAAGAGTAAGGGTTCCACAAATTGTGGTGGTTGTTTGTACTGCGACTGTTACATTTTCAAATTTTTCCAAAAAATTTCCAGCCCCTATCAATTACAAACGGAATGAAAAGTACAATAGCTAAAAAGGGAGGGAGGAAGAGATTCAAAAAATCAAACTTTGGAGTTGGGCCGCCCTCCCCCGCCCCACGGGGGACTCCGTGGGGCCTTGAGCGAGGAAAGGCCGCCGGCGACCACACGGGGGCGCAGGCGCTCACGCCGGGTGAGGCTTTCCCGGCGGCGTCCAGGAGGGGACGCTGCCGGAGGCGGCGGGGGCAGGAGCGGAAGTCGGGCCGGAGGCGGCCGGGCGCACTCGCTGACTCCTCCCGCTTCCGCTGCCGCCGCGGGTCCGAGCCAAGTTACCGTCTCCCGTCAGCCGCTGTCCCCGCCGCCGTAATGCCGCTGGAGAACTTGGAAGAAGAGGGCCTGCCCAAGAACCCCGACCTGCGCATCGCGCAGCTGCGCTTCCTGCTGAGCCTGCCCGAGCACCGCGGGGACGCCGCCGTGCGCGACGAGCTGATGGCCGCCGTCCGAGACAACAGTGAGGCCCGCGCGAGCGCCGAGTCAGCGGCCTAGGCTTGGGCTGGCCCGCGCTCCGGAGCCCGCGGGAATTTTCCCCAGTGGGGCCCCGGCCTCCGAGGCGTCCCTCTGACGGGGTCCCCGAGACCAGACCTGGCTTCTCTGGCCCTTCGGGCCTTCCTTTTGTTGGGGATGCCCTAGGGGAACCCGCCTTACCCTCAGAAGGGTCTGCATCTCTGGGTGTCCTTCCCCTTTGAGGGCAGCTTTGGGAGAAATTCTGACTATTTAGCGCAGTGCTAGACCCAGAGCAAAGGCTCAGTGGCTTGCTGTTATTCAAGGCTGCTCCCGGGCGAGATGTGTTCCTTGGAGGGGAGGAAGCTTTCCGTGTGAAGGGGAAACTTGGCTTCGGTTCTTTTTGTCCTTCCTAGCAGTGAATGGCACTTAGTGGTGTATATGGAACATACGTATCTGAGCATGAACACGCTTGCCTGTTCCCTTGTTTGAACACTCCTTTGGAACAGAATCCGGTGAGAGTAAACCGAGGATTGCCTGCCTCCAGCCCTAGGAGAGGTTGGCAGTGCCAGGGTCCCTCATGCAGAGACCTCCCACCAGCAGATGTCTATGTTTTGCCGAGCGTTTATGAAGCTCTATTCCATTCCTTCCTAGTAGTGGGTAGGGGACTGGTGGATGACCTGTGTGTGGATAAGAGGTGGGCAGACACTGACTTGAGGATGCACATGGTTCCTGTTCATACATCCCTTTTTTGGCTTTCAGACATGGCTCCTTATTATGAAGCCTTGTGCAAATCCCTCGACTGGCAGATAGACATGGACCTACTCAATAAAATGAAGAAGGCAAATGAAGAAGAGTTGAAACGTTTGGATGAGGAGCTGGAAGACGCAGAGAAGAATCTGGGAGAGAGCGAAATTCGAGATGCAATGATGGCAAAAGCCGAGTACCTCTGCAGGATAGGTGACAAGGTGAGTGCCGATGGTTTCCCCTCTGTAGTTAGTATAATCTAAAATTGAGAACCATTCCATATTAATAATATCTCATTTTAAAAATTAAATTCCTTTTTTAAAAAGTACAGAGGTAATCATGCTTACCTGAACTAGCAAATCAATGTCAAGATGAATGAAGAAAAAATAGTCTTGCGGTACCCTATCATCTGCCCCCACACAAGAGCCAAGTCTCTGTTCTGCATCTCTCTCCATGCCAATAAAAACACAGGTGCACATGCAGAGATTTTTGTTTTAATTGGGGTCATTTTTAGTGGTTTCCTTTTCTCATTTGGTTGGGAACCATTGGTTCTGGTGCCTTTTAAAAATCTGCACTTAGTAATATTTTCCTTGTAAGAATTAAGAGCATCATCGTAAATGCTGAAGTTCTGTTTGATCTTTCTTTACTCCCTACCTGCTCAGAGGTAACCTTTTTATTAATAGTTCTTTTATTGTGCATTTACATGCATGTATATATACCGGTAAAAAATAGGTAGTATTTAAAAAAAAGTTTTTACATACGTGGGATCATAGTGTACTCCTGTGGTTCTGTTTACCCATTTCATTCAGCATTATATCTGAGAGGTATTTCTGTGTTAATGTACATAAATCTTGCTCATTCTGGTTAACTGCTGCTTAATATTCCCCTGTAGAGCTCTGCCATAGTTTGCCTGTTCAGCTATTGATGAACGTGTATGTTGTTTTTAGCTGTTTTTGCTTTAACAAACAGCTGCTGTAAGAACATGCTTATGTATGTTATCTTGTGTGTATATATGCTAGTGTTTCTCCAGGATATAGTCTATGAAATGAAATTGCTGGGACAATGAACAATTTTTATTTTAATGTGTGGCCAGTTCCATATACCATCTGGCTTGTGTATACTCCGCTGCCAGTGTTCTAGAGGAGGGCTCATCGGTACTGGATATTTAAATTTAATTTAGTAGTTGTGTAATAATGGTTAAGAGTATGGGCTTTGAATGTTCTTAATTTTAAGCCATACACACAGAATTATTTAGATGTGGGGTGACATGAGGTTAATATAAAAAATGAAATAGTGTGGACTCTTGGATCAGATTGCCCGGATTCTATTTCCAGTTTCAGTTATTATGATTTACTAAACCCTCAGTTTCCTCATCTGTAAAATAGGGATAATGACAGTTTCTACTTAATTTGGATTAAAGATAAGGGCAAAGAGCTTAAACTGGTACCTGGCACAAAGTAAGTGCTTAAATGTTATTATGTAATTTAAATTTTTTTTTTTTTTTTTTTTTTTTTTTTTTGAGACAGAGTCTCACTCTCTTGCCTGGGGCGAGTGCTGTGGCGTCAGCCTAGCTCACAGCAACCTCAAACTCCTGGGCTCGAGCGATCCTACTGCCTCAGCCTCCCGAGTAGCTGGGACTACAGGCATGCGCCACCATGCCCGGCTAATTTTTTCTATATATTTTTAGCTGTCCAATTAATTTCTTTCTATTTTTTGGTAGAGACGGGGTCTCGCTCTTGCTCAGGCTGGTCTCGAACTCCTGAGCTCAGAACGATCCACCCACCTCAGCCTCCCAGAGTGCTAGGATTACAGGCGTGAGCCACCGCGCCCGGCATTGTAATTTAAATTTAAAACAGGTTTTTTTTTCCTCTGGTTATAAATTTAAGACTTGGTCATTGTAAAAATTTCAAAAGTACAGAAAAGTTTAAAAATAGTCAATAGTTTGTGTTTACTTTTAGGTTGTGTGTGTTTGTGTTTTTGGTTTTAAAGATTAATGTATTATGTGTTAATGAGAAACTTCAAACTTTTCATTCAGGGCTTAGAAAATTTCAATAAGGACATGCTTGAGTCAATCGGGATTGTAAACTGGTCATGTTCTAATACTGTATTCCCTCTATGTTTGTTAAGTAGTATTCTTCCAAAAAGAACAGCTTTCTTTTTTTTCTCCTATTTACCCTCTTTTATTTTTTATATTTTATTTGATTTACTATTATTAACTACTTAATGGGTTTTTATTATATTATTCATTATTCACCGTGTTACCACTGATGATAGTCTTTATTCGTTGGGGTGGTCACTTTGCTGCATGTTTGTTAGTGCAGACTCTTTCAAGAGAATTTCTCTGTTCTTTTGATCTATCTCATTGGTCTTCCTTATTTTCTGATAAAACAAGATATCACAAGCTCAAAATTAGGATCGTTTTTCAGTAGTTTACTTTTCACTCTCTAAACCTGGAATCATCCATTTCTCCTGGGATCCCTGGGTTCCTTTAGTGGGGCATAGTATTTTGAAACCAAGATCTGAGTGCTAGGTGTACTCATTGCTGTCTTGCCAGTCCCTTTTATAAGTTTATGAAGCATAACTCATAATTACATAAAACAAACCAGGCAGACACATAGTGAAAAGTACCAAGTATAAACAAATGGTTTTATTCATGTTCTTGTCTTTAAAGCAATAGAAACATTTTATTCCACAATGCTTTGAAATAGAATTGTGTATTTACAAATTGAGTTATATTCTAATAGTAACTAAGATAAAATTTCTAAAACCCTTTAAGTGATATGACAGATAATTTACAGTAAAGTTATTTTGATGTAGTATATTATAATTATTAAAGGAGAAAACATTGAATACATGGAACAAAGGAGAGAATACTTAAAAATTGTGAATGAATTATGAATGTTTTTCTTAGTATTTTTTAGAATATAAGAATAGGTTAGGCATTTCTTATTTTTATTTATTAATTTTTTTTTACAGTTGACCCTTGAACAATGCAGCGGTTAGGGATACTGACCTCACATGTGGTTGAAAATCCACATACAACTTTGGATTCTCCAAAAACTTTACTAATAGCTTATTGTTGACCACAAGCCTTACCGCTAAGTAGTTGATTAACACATATTTTGTATATGTATCATATACTGTATTGTTACAATACAGTAAGCTAGAGAAAAGAAATGTTATTAAGAAAATCATGAGGAAGAGAAAATATATTTATTACTCATTAAGTGGAAGCAGATCATCGTAAAGGTCATCATCCTTGTCGTCTTCACATTGAGTAGGCTGAGGGGTTAGTTTTGCTGTCTCGGGTGGAAGAAGCAGAAGAAAATCCATGCGTAAGTGGATGCATGCAGTTCAAACCTGTGTTTGAGGGTCAACTGTACTTTATGTAAGTATAAAATAGTATAATAAACCCATGTGTATTTCTAACCCAGCTTCAACAATTACCAGTTAAGGTCCATCTTGTTTTATCTCTATTCCTACCCGTCCCCCACTCCCTTTGAAGAAATCCCAGACAGGTGATAGTTTTGAAAACTTATAACCTTTTCTTACCTGTTGCTTTGGCTTTCTTGACAGGAGGGAGCTCTGACAGCCTTTCGAAAGACATATGATAAAACCGTGGCCCTGGGTCACCGACTGGATATTGTATTCTATCTTCTTAGGATTGGCTTATTTTATATGGATAATGATCTCATCACACGAAACACAGAAAAAGCCAAAAGGTACTTTTTAACAGTGGGGATATATTCCCTCTAAATTATGATGCTCTATAAATGAGAAAGTGATAAGAAATTTGCCATTTTGCTTACAACTAAAATTACAACTAGTAAATCTGGTCAAATGATAATGTACTTATTTAGTAAAATATTTTCTTTAGGTTCAAGTTGTTAAAAGCTATTTTCTCTTTGAAAATAACACAAAACTTTTAAAAAGTGGCATTGTCTGCTTCCAGATTATGATCTTACTGTTCTTATTTAATAGCTTAATAGAAGAAGGAGGAGACTGGGACAGAAGAAACCGCCTAAAAGTGTATCAGGGTCTTTATTGCGTGGCTATTCGTGATTTCAAACAGGCAGCTGAACTCTTTCTTGACACAGTTTCAACATTTACATCCTATGAACTCATGGATTATAAAACGTTTGTGACTTACACTGTTTATGTCAGCATGATTGCCTTAGAAAGACCAGATCTCAGGGAAAAGGTAATGGCTGAACTTTTAATGCTCATATTTAAAGACTGCCCCATGCTTTTCTAATTTAAACACACAAAGATCAAAAGAGGTATTTTTTTGTTTTTTTTTTTGTCATACCTAGGTCATTAAAGGAGCAGAGATTCTTGAAGTATTGCACAGTCTTCCAGCAGTTCGGCAGTATCTGTTTTCACTCTATGAATGTCGTTACTCAGCTTTCTTCCAATCATTAGGTAAGGATAGAGTTGCTCATTTTGATTATCTGTCTTCATCTTACTCCCGATCCTGTGTGCAAATAGCCTAAGATGATTTTTCACATATCTAAGAAATGGAGTGTGCGGATAGCTGCAGGTCTTTGATCGGTATGGCTGATTGGCCCAGTTTTGTTTAGAATGGGGGTCAGCAAACTGTGCGTTGTTTATATGGCTCAGGAGTAAGAATGATTTTTACATTGGCAAAGTGTTGTTTGAAAACAAAGAAGCATATGTGACAGAGAGCTATGTGGCTCGCAAAGCCTAAAAATATTTTCTGTCTGGCCCTTTGCTGAGGATTTTGCCAGACTGCTGGTTTGCAGTTTTTTAAGGGGGTATAAGGCAGAAGTGAGCAAATGGTTGTAAGTATTGAGCATCATGGGGAAAGATGTGAGGGAATTCTGAATCTGACTTTGGGTTGAGATAAATTGAGCCTTGAATTCAACAATGGGTTATTCTTTATGCCTGCAGTGCCCAACCCCTGGGCTGCAGAGCTCCCCACTACCACCCCGGCCCATGGAAAAATCGTCTTACATAAAACTGAGGAAAGCGGGGTTGGGGTGAGGGGGCACAGCAGGAGGTGAGCATCACCACCTGAGTCCCCCCCTGCAGTCCGTGGAAAAATCATCTTCTATCCGTGGAAAAATCATCTTCCATGAAACTGATCCCTGGTGCCAAAAAGGTTGGGGACTGCTGCTTTATGCAATAGCTAAATCTTTGTGGTGATTTGCAAGTCATTTTCAAGGGCTATAGACTGATAAAATAATCCGTTGAAAATACTTGTGTTCCTCCAAAGCTAGTTTATAGTGATCCTGCCCTACATAATTTACTTTATTTCCCATCTTGGCCCATTCCTTTCTGGCCATTTGGTTTCCTCCTAATGACCACGAATTATTAAGATGGTAAAAGAATTAGCTTGCCCAGGGGCCCTTCCCAAATGATTTTCCAAAAACTTAAAGAACTTGGCATTGATTGAATAATTCAATCTCTTGTTTATGCTGCAAATTTCAGAAAGTTCATAATGAAAAGTGGGAATGGAGGACTCCAAATGATGATTATTCTATTTGCTTTGGGTTTGGGCTGAGTGTTTGTGGAACACGTTCTCTGTGCAAACAAGTTAGGCAGCTTTATGGGAATCCGTACTACTCACCTCATCTCATGGTAGGAACAGGGCTCTCCCTCCAGCATGATGAGTTACTCACTTGGCCTTATCCTTTCATACATACGTGGCTGCTGTTGCCCAACAGGTTATATTGCAGAATTGCTTTTGTCCTTTATGCTTGGGGTCTCCTGGTGATCACTTAACTCAAATATGGAACCCTTCCCTGCTTCCCTCAATCAGAACAAATCTCTTCTTTACATTCCTAGAGCTCTCATTTTATGCCCCCTCCTTTTAAAAAATTGAGCAATACATCACATGTATACAGCACATAAAATTGACCATTTTAAAGTGGTTTTTACAATTGAGTGGTTTTTTAGTATATTCATTCACAAGGTTGTGCAACCATCACTGATTCCAGAACATCTTCCCCAAAGGACTCCTGTAGCCATTAGCAGTCACTCTGCATTCCTCCCTCCTCTAGTCCCTGGCAACCACTAATCTACTTTCTGTCTTACATGAATTTGCCTATTCTGGATAGTCCATGTAAATGGAATCATACAGTATGTGGCCTGTTTGTGCCTGGGCTTCTTTCTTCATCCATGTGTCAGTATGTGTCGTGTATGTGTCAGTACTTCATTTTGTTTTATGGCCAAATGATAGTTCATTATGTGGCTGTACCACATTTTATTTATCCATTCATTAGTTGACAGACTTTGGGGTTGATTGTTCTTTTTGGCTATTATAAATAATGCTGTAATGAAGATTTGTGTACAAGTTTTTGTGTGAACATGTGTTTTCATTTCTCTTAGTATATATACCTACGATTGGAATTGCTGGATCATTGGGGTCACTCTTTGATTAACTTTTGAGGAACGGCTAGACTGATTTCCAAAGTAGCGGCACCATTTGACATTCTCACCTGCTCAGTGTGACGGTTCTATTTCCCCCACATCCGATGCTTTTTATCGTGTGTCTTCTTGAGTATAGGCATCTTAATGGATGTGAAGTGGTATTTCATTGTGATTTTGATTTGCGTTTCTCCACTGACTCGTTACGTTGAACATCTTTTCATGTACTTATTGGCCATGTGCCACATTTGCTAATACTTAGAATACTGTTCTGTGATTCTTAGTTTGTCTCTTATTTATTTGAGCAGACCTCATGCTTTTTTTTATCTTCATAATGACCTTAATGCCAGCGTAGTGCCTGGTACATTATTGAGTTGTCTGTGTAATTGCTGCATTAATTAAATTGATAATTTAAGGAGAAAAATACCATCCTGGTATAATGAAATCGATGGCTTTGGAAACCTTTGGTTAAGGTATTAACCTCCTCCCACCCTCCCCATCCCTACTAGAAGCCTTTTGTTCTAAAATTTTTGGATGAAATTTTTTATCTTTACTAAATTTATACAATTCCCAGACATTCTAAATGCAGAAGACAGAATAAGTCAGTCTTCTTTTGGTGACAAGAGTCATCATTGTTCATATCACTTCTCTGCATTCCTACAGTAAGACCTGTAGGGCTTAGTACGTTTTGTAAGACTGTTTACTTCTCCAAATATTTGTAAACCAATGTGCTTTAAAATACTCCAGTTGAAAAAGGAAGTATCTTTTTCTAAGTAATACCTGATTGTTTTTAGAATTAAATAAACTGAGAAAGCGAAAAGTATCATATCCCACCCCACCCCCAAATCCATATACACATTCATTCATATATAAAATTCTTTCAGAGATAGTCCATTTTAATATTTTGTTATATATCTTTCCTTCTAGACCTTTTATTCATTTATATACACTTTCAAAAACACAAAAAGCCCAAGGTTATATGTACATATGGAATATTTTTGAACAGTATCATATAAAGAAGAAAAAGGCTTCCTCTAACTTACGATCACTAGAGTGTCCTTTCTCTAGAGGCAACTGCTGTTATCAAGTTTCAAGCGTGTCTTCCAGGGGCACTTGTATCCAGAGACACAAGCATGTAACACCTCTAAACATATGTATCGTCTGGACCAATGCTTGCATATTTTACATGCTATTTTCTAAGCACCTTTTTTTCTCCTCACACTGTATGTGAATAATTTTTCATGTCACTATATAAATAGTTGATTATTTAGCCAGTATGTATTTTTAAGTAGCTGTCATGTACCAAAATGGAGTTTATAGTGGCAAATCATCCTGGTTATCCTTTTTTAAGGACTTTCTAGTATTTCAGTGTATTGGATATGCCATAATTTATCCTCTACTGATAGAAAATTAGATTGTTTCCGGCTTTATCCTATTATAAGCAACCCTGTTTTGAACACTCCTACAATGCATCTTTCCCATTTCCTTAGGAAAAGAGTCCAAGAATTGAACTTTGATTAATTTGCTCTCCAGAAACATTGTGCCAATTTACATTTACACAAGTTACACCATTAATTTGTATAGCATTTGAGAGAGCCTGTCCTACCCTCTCCTATAGTCTTAGCCAGGCTGAGAGGACAGAAATAATTTTATTGATGTTTTATGTACTTCTCTTATTTGTGAGAATGAGCACCATCTCCTGTTTAGTGGCCATTGAATCTCCATGTTGCTAAATCACGTGGTTCCCTTACTCGCTGACATCAGCCATCCTTGATTTCTCACCACAACTTTTTCTTGGTTCCACAGTCACACACTCTTGTTTTCTCTGGACCTACCTCCTCATCCTTTGTTACACCTCACCGTGCCTTACTGCCTCAGACTGGGTGATTACCTTGTCCCTGTCTTCCTTTGGTCATCAACTCCATCTGGATGGCAGTGATTCCCAAATTCATGTCTCCAGACCCATGCCTAACACACCTTGGTATCTTCACTTGGTTGTCTAATGGGCAGATCCATGTGAACACTTGTCCACGTATGCTTGAATTTCACCCCCATCCCCTCAAACCCCAAAACAACAACATTCTGCTCCTTCTCCAGGGATTTCCATCTTGTTCAAGCCACATATGTAAGTATATTCTTGATTCTTTTCTCTTGTTCACATTCTGTATCCCTGTAGCTGAGACCTTGCTTACATTCTGGTTTGTCCTCCTGGGCTTAGCCATGTTTTTCCTGCCTTTGAACTTTTGTATGATTTGCATTGCTCTGTGCATCCTGTTCTCTGCTTAGCCAGCTCCTCAGAGAGGTCTTCCCTGTCCACCCCAGTCCAGTGGGGGGGCTTCCTCGTTACTCTATCATGTCACTTATTTTCTTCACAGAACTTGTCATTCTTTGAGATTATCTTGTATGTTTGTTCGTCTGTCTCAGGCCTTTGAAAATTTAGTTACTATAGCAGCAAGGATCTTGGTTTTTGGTTCACTGCCATATCTTCACTATCTAGAGCACTGGTGTATAGTAGTTATTCAGTAAAATAATTTTTATTTGTACAGATTGCTCATTAATATTCTGTGTGCATTTTACTATTCAATTTCTTTGTTACTGACTTACAAGAGCTCTTTCTAGATCAAGGCTATTCACTGTTACTGTCTTGTAAGTCAGTCTGGTTTATCATTTGTCTTCAAATCTTGTTCATGATGTTTTGTTATATAGACATTAATAGGAATCATCGGTCTTTCCCTTTATTGCTTCTAAGTTTTGTTACTTTTGAAAATGTCTGATTTATACTTTTTTCTGGTCTGTGTATGTCTTTCATTTGTCACCATACCTGCTGTTTCTCTGTTAGTATTGTTTAAAAAAAAAAAAGTAAAATGAATTTTACTTAAGGCATAAGTAGTTACCCATGGTTAAAATATTGGTACATGAACTTTGTCATCTGTAAACAAGATGTCAAATAGCCAGATGCTGCTTAAGTGTGATGTAGGAGAAGCTGGCATCTCCTTTACCAGTGCTGCTGCTTCCATCGTTGATGGGATGATGTGGGAGGGCAGTGAGAAATTCTCTACTTGTTTGATCTATCTTTTGGACTCAACTAAAATTGCTTTAGTTTTTAATCTTTTTATCCGAACTGGAGATTCTTATAATTTGTCATCTTATTCATTGCAGCGGTTGTAGAACAGGAAATGAAAAAGGACTGGCTTTTTGCCCCTCATTATCGATACTATGTGAGAGAAATGAGAATTCATGCATACAGCCAGCTGCTGGAATCATACAGGTCATTAACCCTCGGCTATATGGCAGAAGCATTTGGTGTTGGTGTGGAATTCATTGATCAGTAAGTTCAAATAACACCATGTTAATTTTTGTTTTAAAGTTGCCTTTTAATATGTGAAGTATACATTTTTTACTTGTGTGCAATGGCTTTCTCAATTTTAAGAAGAAAAAACCAAGAATTTTTTTCTAAATATTCTCAAAACAATTATATCTGTCATCTCTGCCTTCCTCATGTTCTGCATCTTCCATTAACAGATGGGAAAGCTGAGTTGTAATGAGGTTAAGTGATCTGTTAAAGGTCATTAGACCAGTTATCCAAAGTAGTCTTCTTATGGCATAATGTTTAGAGGCAAAAAAAAAACCAAAAACAACAAAAAAACCCCCTTCTTTTTGGACCACACTGCAGCTACAGTAATGATTTGGATCTTTTGTATTTTACAATTGGTCGTATTTCCTCTGATAGTTACTTCCAATTTTTAGGTTGCTGCTGCAATTCCAGGTGTTAAATATTGGACATTTTAGCACTTAAATCAGTAATTCCACAAATAGTTAACGAGCCATTACTATATGTTTGGTATTAAGTCCCCATCTTCGGGGACTTTCATTGCCATAGTAGGAGATGGCAAGTAGACATAAAAGGTAATTTCAGATAGAAATGGGTCTTTAGGAAAATGCTATAGTGCCATGGAGAGACTACTAGATACGGCATCTCTGAAGAGTAGAGGCTGACTCTGAGATTTGAATTGGGAGGAGTCAGACATAAGGAGTCCTCTAAATGCAAAAGAGGGAGTAGAAAATGCTAAGGCTTTGAGTTAGGAACAAGCTTAGATGTTGCAGGAATACAAAATGTCAGTGTGGCTATAGAACAGCCAATTGTGAACATTAAGGTTGGAGAGTTGGGCTTGTGTAGGGCCTTGTTGGACATAGTATGGAGCCTGGGTTTTAATCTGGGTGCTGTGGGAAGCCGTGGGAGGGACAAGGTCTCATTTATACAGAGCAAGTTGGCAGAGAGACCAAGGCAGTTCATGGAGGAGATGTTATAGCAGCTTGGACTAGGGTGGTGGGAATAGAGTTGGGGAAAAGAGACATTCACAATGTGTAATGTCCCTGTGGAATCCAGATCAGTGGTTCCCAAATCTAGGTCTTTTAAATGTTGATGATGTAGTTTTCAGTGGTCTACGGTGAAATCAAGTGATGGCTACATAGCAATTTTAAATGAAGCTGCAATTCATTTAAATAAGACCATTCTCTTTTTAGTGGTTTTGTTTTTTCTAACATTTTATTATGAAAAATTTCAAACAAGCAGAAGGTTCTAAAGAATTGTATAGTAAATTTTAACATTATATTTGCTTTTCACATATCTATCCATCTTATTTTTTAGCCACTTCACAACAAGTTTCAGACACCAACACATAAATATAGAAGTTTTGTTTCATTTTTATGATGGGGGCTGGACATTATTTCATGAGTCAGTAGTTGTGAGCAGTGCATGTGAAACAGGCCTTGGCCTGGCTTCTTGTTCTTAACCGTGATGGGGAGGTGATAAAGCCATTGTGAGGTTCAAATGAAATTGTGGATGAGGAGACGCAGGAAAGTAGACACACCGCAGTATTATTTAAGCCCTCTTAATGACAAGTGAATTCAAGGCGGCTGGTACATTTCAGGTGGTGTTTGAATTGTTTGGTTTTTTTCCTTCATGTTCTAAGACTAGCTCTAGAGGCAAAGGTTGTACCATTGAGCTCGAGTTGTTACCTAGAAAGAGCCTGTCCTACATTTCTGTGAAACCTAGGAATTTCAAGTCTGGGTTTTTATGGATTCTGCCCCCCGCCCAAAACTTAATTTTAGGTGAAATCTCCTTTTTAAAGGTGGGCTACACAGTAATTCTCTATCATTCTTCCCTCCCAGTTCCTTAGCTCCTTAGACTCAATAAGATATTGCTGGAGAGGGAAGAGGCCATTATTTCAGTAAACACTTCTGCTGTTTACATAACCATGGGCTGTGTTTCATAATTTTGGTTTTTTGTTTGAAATAATTTATTAGTTTTATCAGTTTTTTTCCCTAATAAATCTTATTTTCCTTCTTAACGTTTTTCTCTGAGCATTTCTGTAGCTCTAAAGACTCAATATGAATGGTTTCATTGTTTGCCACCTACGTTCCATCTGAATATGAACTTCCAGGGTCATGTTTATTCTGGTAGATGACTTAAATCCTGCAGTGCACGAGGGATGATCCCAGCTACTGTGAATGTAATAGCCTTGGCTTGAAGGGAAACTAAATGTTACCTTGAAGGACTATTTTAGTGCGGTGTGTATTTTTCTAAGCTTTCTCTATAAGGCTAATGCTTTTTTTTTTTTCTCCTCCTTCTCTAAATTAGGGAACTCTCCAGATTTATTGCTGCTGGGAGACTACACTGCAAAATAGATAAAGTGAATGAAATAGTAGAAACCAACAGGTATTTTTATTTTGTGTATGATTTGTTATACCACTCAGAATAAGGGGCGTTCTTAAGTGCCTCCCTTTAGAAGTAGGTCAACTATTGTCATGGAGTAATGTGACTGGTTAAATAACTTATTTTTTTTTTTCTTGACTTTATTTACAGACCTGATAGCAAGAACTGGCAGTACCAAGAAACTATCAAGAAAGGAGATCTGCTACTAAACAGAGTTCAGAAACTTTCCAGAGTAATTAATATGTAAAGCCATACAACAAAGGATTTCCTTTAGAGATAATTATTTTAGAGATAATTATTTGGAATTTTTATGGCTTACTTCACTATGTGCCCACTTCAGCTGTATAAAATAAATACTGCATTATTGTTTCTCTCAATTTGCTTTTTTAAAAACATATATGCCTTTTTGATGAGGTCCAGTAATGTTAAAATAATGTCACTTGAATTATTCATTAATGAAAAATATTTTATGTCATTTGAGCATCTCTGGTTTTCGGTATGATGATTACACAGAGACTTCAGTACCTGGGTTCAGAGCCTGACTCACAGAGGTAATAACACAAGCCCATTATCTCTTACCTTTAAGCCTCCTGATTTTAGAAAGAAGTGTACACGTTACATAGTAGCTCACAATTAAACAGTTACCCACTTGGTATATAGAAGATATATTAACATGTAAAAGAAACAAATAACCATATAAGAGGAAGTTGCCCCTTTTTAGGAAGCTGGCATAATCTGGATTCCAGAATCTACCAGGGCCAATCTTACTAAACATGGATTTTTAAAAACCCCTATATAAATTAGCACATTTGAATCTTTTTTCCAAAAACAAGACCATAATAATAGCAGTAAGGAAAACAATGTTCCTTGTCTCTCAGTTATAAACTTGGTGAGTTAGAGGTAAGTGCTATGAAAGAGGACAGAGTGAAATCAAGTGTGACGGCCTCTGTGGTAAGGTGACATTTAGATGCAAGGGAGGGAGAGACCATGCAAACATCTAGAACATAGAAAGACATGGAAAGTGAAAGTTTTAAGCAGAGGAATGACCTGATTTGACTTACCTTTTAAGTGTCACTATGGCATTCAGCTGGAGGGGACCCCAGATGATGTTGCCATGAATGGTAGAAGCAGCTGGATTTGCTGAAAGATTAGAGTGGGGGAGGGGTGAGAAAGTTAGTGGAGGCAGATCCCAGACTTTTTAACTTAAATATAAAAGATGGCTGGTAACCTTGATGAGCAGTTTTGGTAAGCAAGTTAAAGAGAACGGGAAATGGCATTTTATTGTTAAAGGATGGGGAACAAAAGAATAATTTTGGTATTTTTTTTAAGAGCATTTGCTGATGGGAATGATCCATTAACATATTAGAGGGAAAACACATCTCATTTGAAAATAATTTGTTACAATTCAACATCTCTTCATGATAAATAACTCTTCAGTAAAGTGAATAATAAAACATTGGGAAATCAAAGCCCTGTTGCCAACAAGATGTTTGATGGCAAGACATTGTAAGCATTACCTTAGAAGTCAAGGCAGTAACTATCGGTGTTACACTGGAAGAAGGACAATTGGTTATGTGCCAAGGAAAGCAATGTGGGCAGAGCTCTGCGCTTTGAAAGCAGTTTCCCGTAGGCACCCTATGCTGGATGGGAGGCTTTAAAAATGCTAAACATGCCCAGCAGGGGTGGGGAACCTGTGGCCTTGGGGCCACATGTGGCCTTCTGGATCCTTGAGTGTGGCCTTTTGACTGAATCCAAATTTTACTGAACAAATCCTTTTAAAGCATTTGAGAATAGCCACCTACGGATTTCTAAAAATGCTTATGTATAAAACCTTGTATCACTGTAATTTCTTGAAGAAAAACAGCTTTTTAAAAATTTTGGTTTTCCACAGAAAACCAAAGCTAGTCAGGAATGCAAAGCAGGCTTTTGGATGCTACAAAGTTGCAAACTGGTCATCCACAGGTTGCAAGTGGACCCCCCAAGTATGTTTTCAAGAAAAAAAATAGTCACCATGGAAAAGTTGAGAGAGAATTGTAAAAATCACTATCTAGCTTCTCTGGAAAAAGGAATAGATGAGGCTGAGTTCAGACTCACTCCATCAAGCTAAGTGGCAAGCACGTGTTGTCCTCCAGTGTGCCCTCGTGCACCAGCTGTGGCACGAATGTAACTACCCGTCTGCCTGGCTCCTGCTGGCATTTGTGTTATCCCTGCACTACCCCCATGCCGTACATGTGAGCTTGACGGTCAACAGCCCCCTGTCTCCAGCTAGGAGAATCTATCCGAAGAATTCTTAACCCTCATTCTACCTCTGGTGTCTTCTGTTTATATAGCTTGTTTTCTTCAAAGTCTTAACTTTCTGGTTTCAGTCAAGAAGGGTACTTTACAACATAAACATAAGATTATTACCAAATGATAACAGTTTTATTACTAAGTGACAGAGCTAAAACAATTATATTTTGTTCCTTTTTAATATTGGTGCATGTTTTCTTTTGAAGTTGGAAACTTAATCTTATTTTTACCAACCAATCTTGTTTTTATCAACCCTGGTCTTACTCATAGGACACTAGTGAAACCGCCCTTTTACCAATCAACAAAGGGGTGCAAGGCGAGAACTGCGGTAAGGGCCTAAAACTCTGCGAAGGCACCGGCCTAGCTAAAAATAATGACAATAATCAGCCACTGTCCCCTCATTTGCTTGATGATAATCAGCCACTGTCCCCCTGTTTACTCATCTATACTTGCTACTCTGGAGTCACACAGCTGGTGGGCATAAAGATTCTTAACTTGCTCTGTAGATAACATCACCTTTTGGAAACCTAAAGGTAGTTTCTAAGATATCTTCCAGGCCCGCATTCCAGTGGATTGACTGACCAGCTCAGACCAGTGGCCCATTCCAAGACACTGACTCAACTGGAACTGTGACCCCAACCCAGAAACTGACTCAACACAAAAGAAGATGATTTCTACACCTCTATAATTTTGCCCCAAACCTAACCAATTCTAGGGAGGCAGACTGGAGAAATTCCTCTCATCTCCCTGCTTAGCACTTTGCGGAATGAAACCCTTTCTCCATTGCAACCCTGACTGCCTCAGTGTATTGGCTCTTCTCTGTGAAGCCAGCAATATAACCCAGTTGGGTGACAACATTAGTATGAAATGCAATCACCAAGATGAACTATCTTTTGTGATTATTTTTTAAAGCAAAGTTTCTCTTACCTCAATAAAATCGGATTATATATCAAGTGTATCTATCCAGTAAGAGGTAAATATTTAAAAGCTATATAAAACTATGGTAATCTATTTCTTGTATTAGAAATAAAAGCTTCAGATCAGTTTTTAACTTACTGTCTTTCATGAATAGAAAAAGTCTAGCGGGGTGTGGTGGTTTGTGCCTGTAGTCCCAGCTACTCGGGAGTCTGAGGTGAGCAGATCTTGAGGCCAGGAGTTTGAGACCAGGCTGGGCAATATGGTAAGATCCTCTCTCTCTCAAAAAAAAAAAATTTTAATGAAAAAATAAATTACCTGGGCATGGTGACACGTGCCTATAGTCCCAGCTACTTGGGACGCTGAGGCGGGAGGATCCCTTGAGCCTGGGAGTTCGAGGCTACAGTGAGCTGTGATTGTGCCACTGTACTCCAGTCTGGACGACAGTGACACCAAGGGAAAACCTAAAAAACATTTTTGTTAAGTATCTGTATCCAAGTTTTACCTGGCCTAATGGCTAAAAGAATGCCTACAGTTTGATCACTGAGCACGCATACTGTAATACACTTACGATTTTATGACTGAATACATTTAGTCCTTAGTAACCTGACCAAGCATTATTAATTGATCAATAGAAGGTGCTGATCATTAGCAGATAATCTGTATAGTTTCATATTCTGAATCTTTGGTGCTGCTGTTAACTTATTATTTTTAAAAGGATGAACAGCTGACACTTGAAACATTATGATTATGGGGAAGAAGGGAGGAAGGGTCTGTGATGATCCCTTGCCTTACAAGGCTACACGAACTTGTAGTTGCTAGCAACAAACCTCGTACCTCCACAATGGCAATGGGGGAGTGAGGTAAAATCCCTTTTTAGAAAACATGAAAAGCCCTAATAATCACTAGTTCTGGTTTCAAAGCTATAGAGCCACCGATTTCCCTGATGCTTGTATTTCTGAAGACATACAAAAGATACGAAGAATTTCTAGCAGTGTGGTCTAGGCCATTTTAGCCCTGGGGTACATGGTCAAAGGGGAAATCTAACCTCTTTTCTTCTGATTTAAGAAATCTCTGGTAGTGATTTAATTTTCCCTGTACAGGTTAGGTTTAAGAAATAAAAGGGACAATATGCCAAAAAATGATTAGTCTTCAATCCACAGTCAATATATACCAGCTTTCCATCCTGACACTCCTTTGGGGATGTGACCATTTAGTCAAGACTGCCAGTAGGTGGCACCCTGACAACTTTACCAACTCTCCCTTTTCAGAGGTTACCAGAGACTTTTCTAAAATACTGTGTATATGTAATTAGTGCAATATCAGTGTGGGTAAACTACACTTGGTTTTTGGGGACTCTGCTTTTCTGGAAACCCTCTGGGTTAGAAGCTGTTCATTCCTATATACACCTCAGGAACTTGGGACCAAGATAGAGTCCCACGGTTTCCTAGTCCCTTGCTCTCCTCCTTGGCCACCATGTTCCCACTCATTCAGAATGTCTTATCTCCGAAGCTGCTACCACCCAGCAATACCACACCAACTCATTGTGCTCACTGTCCTCAGTCACAGACCTCCAGGCTACTCCTCCCCACTCCATCCAGTTCATTCCAGATCTGAGTAGCTGGCTCAGTCTTCCTCTCAACCATAACTATACTCTGAAATGCACAACTTATGCCATACCCTATACAATACCATGGCTTCACAGTTTCTTACCCTTAATTCCAGTGCTCTTTTCTTCCACACTACTTCCATCCACTGCCATTACCTTACCTAGGAATCACAAGCGTCTCTGAACAGCTCCAGTTTTGAAAATGACGCCTGGAATTTCCATTCTTCTACTCTCTGGCCTAGTCCTAAAAGTGTGATGCCACTCTGATCACTCTGGTCCCTGGATTTTGCCTTGTACGTTAGCCCCTCATTATTACTGGCCATACTGAATTGAACATGGAGTTTGCTCTGTGACCTTGAACAAATCGCCTAGCTTGTCTAATAATAAAGCTACCTGAAAGGAGGATCATAAGACTCAAGAAGGTAATTCTAGTTGAACCAATGTCTTTAAGAGTGCCTGCATAGATTCTACACAGCAGCTCCCCGTTCTCTTTGTTGAATACCCAATGCAGACCATCATCAACCACTTAGCCACATCTACACTCATACTCATCCCCTTGGCAATCTCCCTGCCAGTTCTTCTAAAAGTTCTTAACTTTTCCACCCAACCAATACCCGCTGTTCCCATTATCCTGGAGAAAGAAGTAGGAGAATAAAATATTACCTAAGTGGGTTGATTGCATTGATAATTATAATGGAGACAAGTCTTCAAACTTCAAACTCATTAAACCATCTCAATCTCATCCTTCCGTGCCTTCTCTTACCTCTGATTTTTTATTCTAGTGCTGATTCTCCATATGTCTTCACCAAAATATTTTTCTCCAGGGTTTTGTCCTGGGTTTTTCTCTCCCTCTGGGTCATGGAAGATGGGCTTCAGGTTTGTGAAATCCTGGAAATGGAATATAAAATGTGGTGTGCCTGTGCTTCTATAGACAGGATCTGTAACTTCTCTCATGTGATTCTTGGAGTCTGTGAACAACAAAAAATTAAGAACCACTTATCTGACAGTTCTGCATTAGCCTAGATCTGCCACCTACTAGTTGTGGGACCTTAGGCAAGACACATTGTTAGAAGTTGCTCATCAGTATGATTGGGATCAAAATACCTGCCCTATCAGGGCTTAGTAGGAGAGAATGTATATAAATTACTTGGCACAACATCTGGCATATTAAGCACCTAATTAGGTTAAGTATTATTTTAACATAATAAGCCAAATCTAATCACTGCCTATTTTTCCCAGGTAAACTCGTCTACTCCCATGACCTCATTCACCATCTAAAAGTGAAAGACAATTTTCCATCTCAATTTTACAATTCAAACTTTCCTCCTAAGCTCCATCCAGACTCTATAGCCAACTGGATACTAAACCTGAATTTCCCAGCAGCAACTCAAATTCATGGTTATATTTTTTTCCTTTTCTGTTACCGTATCACACATTTCACTGAAAGCTCATCAATCAGTTTGGCCAAGCTAGAAATCTGAAATCATTTTAGGCTCACTCTGCTCCTTACTGTTCAACATAATTAGACCTCAAGGCCTGTTGGTTCTACCTGTCAGAGATTTCTGGAATCAGTCCTTTTTATCCCCATGGTAAGACTTAGTTTGGAAACTGAATAGCGCTTACCTGGATTATCATTATACAACAGCTTTGTAACTTACTGTCCTAAGGTTCTCACCTTTCCATTCTGTCTTCCACTGTTTTTGGAGGGCCCTATGTGATGGAGATTTTTTTTAAGTATTAAATTGTACGTGTTTGACTCTCCCTCCCCACTGAAAATGTGAGGGCTGATAGCCTCACCCTCCCTGCCTCCTAAGAGATATTCTGGTAGTGCCAGCTTTGGTCCACGGGCTTTGGTTGTGGAAAATGAGGATATAAATGTCAAAAATTACAGCCCCATAAGGTGAAAGACTAGTTTAACTGACATCAGCAACAAGAACAAGAGTTTCTTATGAGAAAGAGGAGACTGAGAGAGGAGAAGGGAAAGGAACACAAGTCTGATTTTTAAAGGGAGAGCTTTCTGATTAGGACTTGAAGTGGGGGCGGGGGGCGGGGTGGTAAAGACAGATGTTTGAGGCAAGAGTGAAAACTCAAAAACAGGGAAAGAGAATTAAGTGCTCCTTTGATTTTCTAGTCTTCAATAAAGATCTGAATGACTTTGACTTTTGGCAGTTGCATGGTGCTAGGACTGGACCATGAAATATCTCTGGGCTCTGATTAGTTACATTTGGGTTAATCTGGGCCTGATGCCGCATGTTCCTGAGACAAAGACCCCATGACGTTCAAGGTCCTCGACAATTGTACATCAACTTCTCCAACCCCATCGGCCCCGCCCACCCAGCGAGCTTCAAGGAGAATTATTCTCTAGTCCTCACTTCTTCGCACCGGTGCTCACCCCATTTGCTCCTCTGCCCAGAAGGACCTTACCCTGCTTGCCTTTCTGCCAGGTGAAATCCCATATGCCAAGATCCAAAACTGCCAACCCTCCTTCTTTGAACTGAGATAGTCTCTTGCTATCCACAGCCAGGTTACCTGAAAGGGAATGTAAGCAAAAAAGGATAAGAAATCAAGTGGTTGAACCTTTTCCTGGGACATCTGAGGACGCAGCGAAAGGGTTTATCCACAGAGAGCTTATGACTGGATTTCAGTAGAGTACTGAGTAGCTGGTTGATGGGAAATCCATGGGGCAGTGAGGTTGAAGCCAGCCTGACTCTTTCATGTAAGGTATGGACATTTTTTTCCAATACACAAAGCAGTTGCTCCCCTTATTTTAAGCAACAAAAATAAATTTTAATTTATTAGAATGATTTATTTACAAATGGTAAAACTGGCCAGATTTCTAAAGATAAAAAGATTATACTGTGCTCTGAATAATACTAAAATGCACTTGTACTGCCAGTAAGGGAGGAATGTAAAAAGCAAGGACGAGATTAGACCAGCTCTGGATAAAAAACTTATCTCTAAATAAAACATGTCATCAGATTTACACATAAGCAAGTACGAATAGAATGTGTTTCTCAATCCATGAACTCCCCTTGTTTCCTTCACACACATGCAGGGCCAGAGTACAGCAGTGTTCACTGTTTACACAGTTACTAATTTGTCCAAGGCAAAGCTTTGTGCCCAAGAATGGAAACATCCTGAGGCCTTAGAATTATTTAGCTTGTACTGGAGGGAGACTAAAGTGAAGGTGCTTCTTAAGTGTCTGATGCCAGAAATGAACAAGTCAGACTAGACTAAAAGGGTTTAGTATCACAACGAGGCAGAAACATGTAAAATAGTTCATGCAGCCAACCTTATTTATTGAGAAGTCCTAATTTTATTGCCCATTTAGTAACATCTTTGTTCCACAAACTAATTTCTCATAAAGCAAAGCACAACTTTTTCTTATAAATAGTATAAATTATTTTATTTACAGAAACTTGTTACAAAACAAATAGACTATATATTTCTTCTCTTTTAAATATCCAAAGTAATTTTCTATCCCTTGACATTTGTTCATGTTCTATACAGCAGCCAACACAAAGTCCAGCTGAGATGCTCTTGATTATGTGTACAGATTATCAAACTATTCACACATTTTTAACACAGGAGATTGCTTTTATAACCAAGCTCAAAAAAAAAAAAAAAAAAAAACCCAGCAAAATGCTTTCAAGGCCCTACATTCACACTGACAGTATGTAGTGCTCATTTAAATGATCTGAAAATGTAAAATGCTTTGCACAAAATGTAAAAATGATTATTTTCTGCTAAACAATGAAACTTTTAACAGTAATTTTTCAAAGCCCAAGTCCCCCTCCCCCCCAGGACAGAATGAGAGACATTAAGAAATTCCTTGGCAACAGAACTCTTGCAGGAAGACAGCTGCCTTTATAAGTTACATTTTTCAAATTATACATTTTTTTCACTGTTCTCAGAGGTACTTCTTTGTATTATATTTTTGGAATACAAAATATTTTAAATATTCTCTTTTAAACTCTGTATTTTATTAGTGAATAACGAACACATCGTGTAAGTCGCTGGCTGACAAAAAGATTTGTAACCCTTGGTGCCACTGGGCAATCCATCACCAGTTGAATTACTGTGAACCAAAAGGTCTGAATTTTTAAAATACCTTATAAAATTACCAGCATTGGTTTTCAATTCCTCCCCTAAAATTTTAGAAATAATATTTAGGTGGAAAAAGCAAACTCCAAAAGTTCAACTGAACATTCAAGTCTTTTTAAAGAGATTCTGTCTAAGCTTAAAACTAGGTTCAGGCACTTTCAGTTTTTTCCATTAGTTTTAAACCACATCACATACTAACATACATGTGCTCAGAGTATACACACACACAGAGGCACACACGCACGCGCGCATAAACGCACGCACGCACACACACACACACACACACTCTAACAAAAGAAAAGCAGTGTGTCACTTAATTACGTGTAGTCTATCGGGTAACCAGGCAACTAGGGAGAAGCAATGCCCACTTCATCTGCATGAATCCACTCCCGAGACGTTAAAGGGACAAAGACTTTCACAGAACAGAGGCATCCCTTAAACTGTGAAGGAGGCAGGTTCTAGAACTATTGGCTTGGCAGTGAACCACTTCAAATTATAAAAAGGTATTTACTTTTATTAATTAATAAATAAATACTAGATGATCTCAATTGTACCAAAACAGGATATCAGAAAAAAAGACCTGTGCAAAAATACATATTTAAATATGTACAATTCATTTTTAACAAAATATGTCTTCTGAAATAGGGATACTTCCATATTTATAATAGAACAAGAAATTCCAAAATAAAGATACAAAAGTAGGTTTTGTATAATTCTTTGTTCATCATTGCAGCACTTTTTTTTTTTGTAGGTTAATAAAACTGCAGGAGTTGTCATGAAATTCTATTGGAAAGAATATAAAAATTATCTTGGTTTTAAATTGATACCAAAGTCTGTCTAGAAACAACCCAACCACTGCAAATTTGGTTTTTGCAAGTTAATTTAATTCAAAAAAATACTTGTACTCCTGTGTTTTAAATGGTCTTAATTGTTCATCATAATAAAAAGTACTTGTAGGAGAAAATAAAATATTTGAACAACAGTCTAAAATTTAATAGCACTGTTTAGAATAGGTCTGTTTGTGGCAGGCAGAATCCAAAATGGCTAATTTCCTAATCCCGATGCTCTGTGTATTACCGGGAGACATGATGAAATTCTATTAAAACTTCAGTCTAAGAAATCGAATGATCAATATTCACTAATCTAAATATCTACACTATTCTGAATCAACTTGCTATTGTGGATCCTATTCACATCTTTCGGAACAACGTGATCTGTCTATAAATTCCATCGCTAAAAGCAACTTTATTTATAACCATCAAGTCCCCTTGGCTCTGAAAATAAATTCTACCCATACCCCATTGCACTTGTCACCAAGGAATCAACTAGGTACGTTCTGATTCCTTCTCACCTCCTCCTCTCTCTCCCCACACTGGGATGGAACAGACTGATTTCTCCTAACTACACCAAATGGGCCCATCCATGCTGTCTCCTTACTAACCTTGCCAATAGTATCATTTACTGATTTGATTGCATAATGAGTGAACAGGATACTGTTCTCCCCTTCCTTTAAAAAAAAAATCAATATTTTACATCAATTTATAGCTAAAGTATCCGCATAAAGTTTTTGTTTTCTTACTTAATAAGAATAATTCTGTAGCAATTCACATTATTAGGCTGGTAACCAAGTATTTTTTCATTCTACCTGTTGAATTGAAATTCCCTGAAAATGAAGTTTGAAACCCAAGAACTGTAGGGAAAAAAGGATGCACTGACTGGCTCTGTGCAGGCCCTGGCCAGGGCAATGATCAAAGCCTTGGAAATTTTACCCTGTGTTCAGCAACTTTGTGTGTTCTTCAAAGCAAAAGTGCCTGGTTCTCATGTCAGGAGCTGCGGTAGTGGGATCACCCCTTGAAAGGCCCCAGCTCATCTCCAAAATTCAATGACACCTTCTCAAGCAATGCTGTTTTAACATACTAAGCTCTTTCTTTTTGGATGGGGTATTAGAAAAAATATCCTGGATGGCTCTACAACTCTCTCAGGAAGATGGCTGGCACTAATCCCAAGAAAGGAGGCTGTGTGTCAGGGAATTCCTATACACACATGAGACCTCCGTATGGGGACACATACATGTTCTCCAACTCCCCTCCCCTTGGTGCCTGCTCTCCACCCCAACCACATCCAAATAAGTATCTGGAGGGGCACGAAGGGGAGTACAGACATATACCGTGCTGGGAGTGCCCAAGCAGAAATCTACACTTCGTCCCAGGACAGTACCCAAAGAGGAAAAGGGGGCTAATGCAGAGAGTGCCTTGGAAACATTTACGTACATCCTAACAATGTCACTTTAAAAAGGCAATATTTAAAAAATAGACTGAGTAGGACAACCAACCCAATCTGACATATTGTTTACCATGAAAACCTAAAGGATAAGAAAATTCCATCTCTTTGGAAATTTTGGAAAAAGTTTTTTCTCCCTATAGTGATTTCACCTTTCCCATCCCTCCCCTCCCCGCAATTTGGCTTTCCTTTATCAAAACTGGCATGGTGTTTTCTTTCTTTTTTCTTTTTTTCCATCACATAGAATTGCTTTTGTACCATGAAAAGTAAGCCTCTAAAACGTTTTATACTTGCTCTCTAGGCATCATCAGTTTCAAACCAGTTCATAAGTTAGAAACTTCTGACAGCTTCTTATCCCAAATTACTTGCAGGCTGGGCTATTCTGTCATGGTGCCTTGCGCTAATGTCCATATTCCAATACTGAAACATTTTTATAAAAATCTAAAGCCAAATTCACTTCTCCAGAGGGTTGCTCAGGGAGCAGCTCTCTCCTCTGGAAGGTCTCCAGTCTCCAGTTAAGGTGCCTAACTGCCCGAGAGTGACCTACAGAAGACAGTGTTTAAAAAAAAAAAAGGCAGGGAGAGGGAGAAGGGAGAAAGGTCTACAGTAACGCTCTTGCCAAAACATTCTTTTGCCCGGCCAATCTACTTGAAGAATGGCTCCATGATATACTGCAAGTTTAAAAACAAAACAAAAACAAAAACTTCTCACAGATTGGTAGCAAGCAGTCCAGACCACTTTAACACTGATAAAAGCAATTCGGTGGCTGAACTTGATCCAGTGTCCTTTATGAGTACTCACTGCTACAGACATAGCTTCAGGAAAATCCTTGTTAAAACAACAGCCCGGCAGGTTTCTACCCTTGAGGCCCACAGGAGGTTGGGGAAACAGACTCAAAGGCATCGTGGAGTCCAGAGTGCTGAGTAGAGGTGTAACTTGTCCTCAAAAGTGTCCGGATTATTCCTCCCCGTGCTATTTTCAGCTGTCAGGGACGTGCCTTTGGCTTTCAAAAAAAAAGACAGGGTGGGGAAACAATGAAAAAGTAAGTAAGCAGTCGTACACTGTACTCCCCCGATTCTAAATAAGAATAGTCCAGAGGCCACACGCTGCTAAAGTCTCCATTGACTGGGTGATGTCAGGAACAGTCAGCGACAGAATTTGGCCTTAGCTTTTAAAAGCCTTCACGGCCGTTGGGCACAATCATTCTAAAGATAGACATACTTTTAGAAAACTGGCTAGATGAGATGTAGGCCTGAATTTCTAGCTCAGGGGAAAGGCTCTGTTTGCCTTTGGTTTTATTTACTGATTTTGTGTCCTTGACGAGTATTCCAGGTTGTTAACTGAGAAGTGAACAAGGTCAAATGGGCTAGCACACACAGGTGTGACAGCTCATACTCAAGGCAGTGTCCACGCTGGGAGAGGGGGAACCACAGCCTTCACAGTGGGCTGTTTTTAAGTCTTTGGTGCTAGAAGCCACAAGACTCTTGGAAGTGGGGGGTGGGGTGCCTACTCAACCCCAACTCCTAGGCTTCCAAGCATGGCCACTTCGTTTCCTTGCTAAGAAGAATTCAACCAGCTCAGTTATCTCTGTTTTAAAGTCAGCTCCACAAGGAACAGCAAGTTGAGGTCCCCATTTTTCTAAGAGCAGCATTCTTAAAAGTATTTTGGGGTCATGGGTCCCTTTGAGATTCTGATGAAAGCTATACGATCCCTCCTGCAGATAAATGAACATAGACATAAAAATGTGTAACATTTCTTGGGGTTCACTGATCTTCTGAGCTCTAACATCGCCTCCCCCCTGAGGATTTGTGCAGCATGATAAAACGTATTCCATCAGACAAAGAAAATATTTCTTAAACACGAACTTATGTCAAAACTGATTTTAAGGTAAAAACCCAAAGTTAGGCTGTTTGGGTCTTCCCAGTGGGACATCATCCCCCGACAATAAAAATTAGAAGTGGCAAACTGGCAGGTCATGCATGAGCCTATTTGGCCAACAGATATATGTGGGCTATACCAGAATTAATGAGAAAAGAAAGAAAGAAAAAATTATATATATAGTTTTTTAAAATGGCCAGATTTCACATGCAAGTTCAGATCTGCGTTTCTCTTTAAAGCTGCTAACAAGTGTAAGAAGCAGATGCTTTGTGTAGATGGGGCACCCACCCGTAGGCACTGTCACTCTCTACTGCACCCCACCCATCCTCCTCCTGTGCCTTGTTACTTGTGGACAAGGTTTAAATGAAGACAGAGAGTGCTCAATAATACGAACGTAAGATGGACATTAGAGCACAATGGTTTTTGAAAACCCCTCCTGTGGGGGTCACGTCTCATCAGGACACTACTCTCAGAGGGCATTTTTAAGAATTAGGCATACAATTTCTTGCTGTGTTTGTGCTGCACTGCTACCATAAGCTATAACAAGTAACTACAAACCAAGAAGGAAAAACACAATTCTCATTAGTCCAGAAGCCCCTGGTCAAAAAGCCAAACAACATACAAATAGCCCATAATTTAAGCAACTATTTAAATTCATGGATATTTCCCCCATACACCTTCAGCATTGTGTGTTAATTCACACAAATATTGGAGGGAAATTATATCATAATAAGAAACTTGCTGGTATTAGGTCATTAAATATGAAATGTCCGATTTCAATAAAAAGTATAGTTTACTGTATCTCAAACGAGCAGCAGTACAATTAATCAAAGTATGCACCTAAATTATCCATACAGTTTTGCTATCTTAACTGTGGCTTGTTTGTGCCCTTTATGTCATGACAGCAAAGAAAGGTAAGCTTCGAGATGATTTCTCTGCTGATGCTCGTTTAATTCATGCAGAACCCATCCATCCAGCTTCTTTACCTTGCCAATTGGTTTAAAATGGTTCAATATTGTTGGAACAGTAACGTTAAACCTTGGTGCTAATTCACACGTAGGTTGAGATGGATTCACTTCCATTACAGCTTTCTGCTCATCATTATCCACCTTGGTCTCAGGTCGCCCACGTGGCTCATTTTCAAGATTAAAATCACCAGAACGGAACTTCTCAAACCATCCACATACTGTGTGTTCATTAGCCACATCCTTCCTAAATACTTTGTGTATATTTCGAGCTGTCTGCGCTGCACTGGTTCCATGACAGAACTCATATTCAAAAATAACACGAATTTTTGACTTATCCATGGTTTCACAATAATTGCTCTACAAAAAAATTTGAAAGATAATCACGAGCCAAAACGTATTGTTTGAAATACTGAGGATGTACCTTCACAATAATAATAAAACAAATGTCAAAGTGAACTGTCGGAGATACCAACTGTCAAACTAGTACTTAAGGAAATCGGACATTTCATGCTTAATAAGCTAATAGTTTTCTGAAAAAGTCCTAATCTGGCATTTATTTAAGTTCTGAAGATAAGGAAGAAGGGGGAACCAAAAAAGAGCCTCACATTTTGTATCAGGGCTCTGGGGTGATGCTGCTGAAATTCCTGTTCGTAAGCAAGGTGAGGAGACATCCTGATGAATGAAATAACAAGATGAGAGATGAGCTGGAAGTTAGGGCAAAGGAAGCTGGAAGAAACAGCTATAGGTGAGGCCAGGAGAAAACAGAAAACAGGCGAAGAGTGGAAGAAAAAAGACAAAGAGATAAATAGCGTAAGAGAGAAAGTCATGGTTAATTATGAATGCAACACCCTCTTAGCCATTTCTCTACCAATGGGCTCACATTCAGACTCCTTTTTAAACTTTCAGCTTAGAAAGAGATTTTTGTTTTCTGCTATGCCCATACTGAATCCTGTTTTCCCGCCTCACTCGAAAACAGGGAGGAGAAAATATAGGGTGAGATTTAACCAGAATATCTGGAATTGAGGGGAAAAATAATTAAAGCTCTTTCTTTTTAAATCTTGTATCACTCCATTCTAGATCAGTTTGAGTTTAGCCCAGCTTTTTACCACTATCCAGGAAATAGTATCTGCTCCCTTCCTTAACAGCATCATACCATACACAATTATCAACACTGGGACAACACCTCGTTGGCTCTGGAGAGGAATTCCCTTCCAATTCTGATTTTGCTGTCATGCCCAGTGCTTTCTGCAGCATTAATTTGCTAAATGCATCACCATGGCTTCCTTACCTAGGATCATCTTCCAAAGACATCAGAAATTCTGGCAGAGAGGAGCCTGTTTTACCTTCATATGGCCATGAACTCTTTCTTCCTTTTTAAAAAAGACACCATGAAGCTGGGTATCTGTTTACAGGCCAACCCACCCACCCAACCACACAGATTTCCAAGTTGGCAAAAGATCCCAAGGGAGCAGACATGGGTATTCCCATGGAGCTCACAGTCCACTTCCTACCTGATGAAGGAGGGAATTGTTCGTCAGTCCTTGTGCCCCTGGGATGGTGCCTGTGTGTTTCATGTGGACGTTGTTCATGGCTGGCACTTTGGCAACCTTGGTGGGTTTGCTGCTGCTGTTGTTGATGCTGCTCGAGCTGGGTGAGCACTTTCTTTTCTTTCCTATGAGTTTGTCTAGAGGAGTGTGTGAGTGTGAAAAACTGCCATGGGAGTTGACAGGCAGTTCACTGGACTGGTGAATAAAGGGGCCAAGAGAAAGAGTGGAATCACTGCTGTTCACCATCACACTCATCCTCTTGATGGATTCAGCAGGGCTCCCGCCGGGGGGGCCCCTCCCTGACTGGTCGTGCCGGATGCTCACCGAGTTTGCTTTATTTGTCACACAGTTGAGGCCGATGCTATGGGAAGATGCTACCGTTGAGGGGTAGGGAGGCCCGGAGAGAGCCACACAGTTTTTCCTAAAAGACTCCATGGAATGAGAAGAAGAGCAGGAGGAGGAGGAAGAATGAACTAACAGTGGGGAACTGTTTTTGCGTTTCTTTCCTGAGCCGCCACTGGTACTGCTACTGGCATTGTGACAGTTCGTGCTGTTACCAGAAGACTCCTTGGGCCTTAAAGACTTGCTGGATTTCAACTTCTGAGGTTTCCTGGACATAGGGGAGGAGGGGACCGAGGAAAGGCCAGAGGGTGTGGAAGGGGACGAGGATGAAGAGGACACTTGTCTGGATTGCATACTGCACACAGGATCCATGACCCCTGAAGCGGCAGGCTGTGCATTTAGTGTGGTTCCATGAGCTGGTACCGATTTGCTACTTGGGGAGATGCAGGTGGATGAGAGCAGGACCGGGGAGGAAGAGACGGTGGCTGCCGCAAGATAGCTGACCCCGCATTGTGATGTCGGCACAGAGTTTGTCCGGTGAGGAACACGTGTGGAGACAGGTGTCGTGGTACTGGGCACTGGTGGGATTTTCCTGGAGACAGGAGAAGACAGGGAGTGACATTCACCATAGCCATTCATGGAGACTTTCAGAGGGGCACCCCTTCGCCTCTCACACTGAAAAAAGTACCCATATCACAGTGATCACTCTGAAATACAAAGCCAATCCTGTCACATCTCTCCTTTAAATTCTTTAATGCCTCCTGGAGCTGGCAGAGTGAGGGTGTGTTTGTGCCTCTCCTCGAATACTGCTCCAGCTTCTAGCTGCACCTCCCATCCCCGGCTCCCTGCTTGCAGCCACCGATTTTATAGGAAAATGCCATGACTCAAAGAGACCCCAACTTCTGCTCATCCTTTAAGTTTCTGCTCATCATCGCTTCCTTAGGAAATCTGTCCTGACCATCCTGACTTGCTTAGTTTCCCAAGGACTCACCTTGTCCCTGTTTCTAGACTCTGTAAGACTTCGGGTGGTTTCAATGTGTGACTGTTAATCACAAACTCCTATGCAGACAGAGCAATCCACATCTTATTTTACCACTATAGCCCTAATGGCCAGCACAGTGCGGAAAATACAAAAAGCACTCAACAAACACTGAGAGAATTCAGGAAGGAATGGGAAAAAAGGAAGGGCACAGCTAATTAACAGCAACTGCTGGGTCCTAACTATTGGCCTGAATGACTACACAACGGAATAAAGCCTCAAAACTCTCAGGGGATTTTCCATCACAGTGTTGTAACAACATATTCTGTTACTAATGTCCGGGCAAAGTATCTATCAGGGCTTGAGGGAGCCGTATAAATAGTCAAACCAGGGAGGCCCCCCTTTTATTTTAGCTACGATTTCGAAATGTGACAGCACCAAAATTTCAAAACCTCCGATGGCAGAACTAAAACTGAGGTAGAAGAATAGAAAACGGCCTGACTGGAAGGCAGTGCTAAGACTGCCTTGATCCTGACTTACTGGGGTAGCCCTGGCTAACCCAGCCACCACCCCAGCTGGGGCTCCATTTCCTTATCTGTCAAGCGAGAATTGGCCTAGACTGCTGCCGAAGCGCTTTCCAGATGCTTTTAAATAAGAACTGTAGTTATTAATAAAGGGAATTAATGACTACGAGCGTTTGCACCTGCTTGACAAACCCCACTCAAGAGTGCAGCCTTGGCCTGCAGCTGGTGCTTCTCGGTCACCTGTGCAGCTCCAGCCACACCCACACTGATTACACTGGAGTCTCTGCGGGGAGTGGGGCAGATATTAGTCATTTCTCAATCTCTCCAGGAGATTCCAATGTGAGGCCAAGATTGGCTCTATCTGCCCCCTGATCCGCACCCCCAGAGCAGGGCAAGCACTGTCATTACCTGAGAGGTCTGTTAGAAATGCTGGGTTCCCAGACCCCACTCCAGATCAACTCCATCAAAGTCTGTATGGCAACAAGGCCCCCAGGTGACTCACCAGCTCAGACATGAAGCCCTGCTCTAAATGAAGTCTGTGTACTACCGCTCACTGGGTGAGTGGCTTCTTATGGCCACCAGGTGGCTCAGGAAGTCAGGCCTAAAGACCAGGCTGCCTGGAACCAACTCCTGGGGAAAGAAAAGGCTTCCAAAGGAGAAAGGATGTAGATCCCTCAGGGTGACCATTACTAGTTTCTTTTAAAAAGGCTCTTTTAAGTAATTCATTACCTTCTGTATAAAGAAGAGGCAAAGTAAGAATATGCAGTCATATTGACTTGTGTTTGCACAAATAAACTCTGTAAAGATATACAAGAAACTAGTAATAATAAAAATGGCTCCGTCTGTGGGGGGAGGGTGTAGGAAATAGGAGTGTAGGGGACAGGGAGACTAAGACTCTTTGCTGTGTGCTTTTTTATACTCATTTTTCTTTTTTAAGCCAAGTGAACGTATTACCAATTCAAAAAGTTAAAAAACAAACAAAAAACCTTTGAAAACTATCCTTCCTGGCCCCTTCTTAGGGGAGGTGGAACAGTGGTCCTAAATCAATAGAGGGCAAGTAACTCCTGGAAGTTACAGGAGTTTGGAGAGGGCCCTCTGGGTCATGACCATGCTCCAGAGGAAGTGCTGACTCTAATTTCACCACCGTCCAGAGACTCCACAAACTGAAGATGACTCACTTCATACTCAAATCCCACCTCCACTTACCCTCAAATTTACCACAATAAGCAATCAAAGGGTAAGGGGCCAGGGAGAGTGGAACTCAAACAGGAGCTCTTCCTGGAAGGTAAGATTTTTGGCTGAGCAGTGAGATGGGACTTGGACCACTATGAAAGTTTACTCGAGTGCCTCAAAGATGCCACCTGAGAACAATTCTCCTCTGGGTGAGAAGTGCTGATCTCCTCCCAGCAAATCTCAGGGGCTGCCTTAAAAAGCTGCCCGAATAGGCCGACAGCACTCCTGTGTGGGGGAGCATTTTCACAAGCACCACGTTCCACGTTCCCGTCTGCCCCAAGTCTGTGTGCCAGCTCATCACTGAGCCAACATGTCTGTTGCTACAGTATTGACTTTTTAAAAACCAAAGGTCATATTAATGAAAAGGGACGGTTTCCTTCTCCTTGGGAGCAAGTGATAAGACGGTCAGCTTTGTAATGGCACAGAGAGAGGGTCAACAGCAGAGTCAACCTCATGATCCTACTTTTTCAAAAGTTCACAGCATGAAGAAGAAAATCTCTCCACATAAGCTGCTAGGAAACCAAACCATTTTCTCCCAAACTGCTGGTCATGAGCCACTCATCAATATAATGAGAAAAAAGCACTCGGAGGACCCTTCTAAACTCTTAGGAGTGTACACTACCCCCATTAAGTTTAGTGAGCTCAATGAGCTCTCCAAGTCCCACTTAGTCTGAAGAAATAAGCAGCTGAGATTTCATGTGTCTTAGGGTGTTCTGAAATGGAGAGACCGCCCCCCCCCCCGCCCGTCCCCTGAGCCCCAATAAGCCACTCCCCTGATTCTGTTTCTTGGCAGGGACAATGTTCCTTTATAAGAAGAACTGCCTCTTATTAGTAAGAGCCAGGAAGAAATATGAAATAGAAAATCAGAGTAACACTGTTCCAGATCTGGTTTTCTAAGTGAATAATGTAAGTCCTAACAGTGATCGTGGAGATGGTTCTTTGGACTGTAGACTATCCGAGGCCTCTGAACAGTTTCTTCTGACTTTATTAGGAAACCAAGGCAGGTAGGCAAATGGATGTACTAGCAGAGTCCATTCAAGGAGGCACTAGTAAATGATGCCCCAATAATTACTGGACAGCCCCTTTAGCAAAGCTAAAGGCTCACCAAAGTAGGTCCCACCAAACACTAGTTCTCCAAGACGCTCCCCTAAAAAAGGTTCCCAGGTCAAAAGAGCTTGGGAGACATTCAACATTATACATGACATCCCTTGCTTTGAGAATTGCAAAGCACAGTGTCCATTAAAGGCTCTGAGAAGTCCTCCAGTAATGTAAACAATTTAAACCTTTTTGGCTATGGAAGCCTCCTTTCACTAAAAATTGTGTTTGGGAAGCACTAGCATACATAACACCATACAAGATATCTGAAATTGCAAAATCAGAACACATGGCTCCTCTACCTAAAATCTTCAACAGCTTCCCACTGCACTCAGAAATAATTTCAATGTCGCCCGGCCCTGCTGGTCTCTCAGGCCTCGTTGTGTACCATGTTTACTTTCTTGCTGTTTCTCAAACAAGCTGTCTTCTTTCTGACTCCAGACCTTCATGCAGCTGGTTCCCTCTGCCTGGAGCCTACCCCCGAAACCACCCCAATGGCTGCTCTTTAACTCCTCCATCCAGCTCAGCTCAAGGGTCGCCTCTTCAGAGAGGCTTTCTCTGAACCCCTCTGGGCTGTTATTTTTCCCATCTTGGCTCCTTACTTGGAAACAAACTACCTCTAGGTTCAAATCCTGGCCCTACCACTAACTTCTTACATGACCTTGTATCTCAGTTTTGTTATCTGTTTTAAAAAGGTGGGGGGAGGGATAATCGTGGCCACCTGACAGAATTGTGAAAATTAAATATATTTAGTAAGTTGACTGGCATATAGTAAGCTTTTAGTAAGTCTCAGCGATTTCATTACTTGTTTCCATTATCTCCCTTATGACAAGCTGTAGTTGCCTTGCTTACTTTTCTGTAGACTAGTTTTTGTCACCCCCCCCCAATCCCAGCTTGACTGCGAGCTCCATATATGTGGGGGTTCTTCTGCTTTGAACCCTAGCACTCAAAACAATATGTAGTTGCTGAATGAGTAAATCAATCGACAACAAGGCCCCTTCTTCTCAAGGCTAGTCAAAGGTCATGTTTTCACTTAGATAAGCATATCTTCATAAAATCAGTCCCACAGGAAATAAAGAAAAGAAGACGCAGCACTGAGTAAAGGCAGCTCCTCGCCCCACAACTAAACAGGCACTCACTTCCACAGCTGCGCGTTCAGATGCTTCTCCACCATGAGGTTGAGGGCGCAGCGAAGCCGGTTCCACCTGGAGTCAAACACGTAATAGCCTCTTCCAATCTGCCGGCTCCCAAATGTGCAAAACTGAGAGAGAGAACACAGACACTCGTGCTTGCTAATTGTCGTGTCGGCACCCCATGAGGGTCCTCTCTCCTTCAGGAAAGGCGCTAATCGGGAAAGGGCTGACTCTGAGTACCAGAGGCTGCGGAGCGTGAGCGTGACAATGCCTACACCTATCTCTGAGTTTCGTGGAAGAGAAAGGGAAAAGCATGAGACGTCCCCCGGGCAGAGTGCGTGCTGCCTCTGGGCACCCTGTTCTGAGCTGCTTCACACCTGGACCGTATCCCACAGGTACGGGCATGCCAAGGTCCCTGGCATGCCCCCCTGCAGTGCCCTGCCCAAGCTGTGCGGGGAGGGTCAACGCGGGGGTGCATGTGGAACTTACAGATGCTGGCTGAGGATGATGACCTGAATAATGACAGTCCAGTTTTTCAACAGACTCTTCTTTGTCATCGCCTTCGCCCTCCTCACTGGATAGCCGAGAAGCTGGCTCAGTGGCAGGCAGGGGAGGGTGTGGAGATTCATGGACTGGAGGAGGGTCAATGGGGGCACTCCCACCTTGCTGAGCAGGGCAGCCTGGAGGCCTTAGTGAGTAGAAAGTGCAGCACCGATCAGATGACATGCCTGGGAATCAGCCGCCTTAACTCAGATACAACAACGTATCCAGAACCACCTATGGGAGGCCAGGAGGGCTCCACCACCAGTACTAGGGGAAAACAGACGCCGATCCAGGTGGCTCGGGAATAAGGAAGCTCTCCCCCGAACTGCAGGATGTGAAGTGAAGCTGTCTGCCAAACATTATCATTATTTATAACTAGTCCTCCTTTCTGCAGCCACTGGGTGGCTCAGGTCCCCCTACTATTCTCCCCAGATCAGGGAAATATGTGTTATTTAACAGAATTTTTTCTTTCATTCCTCTTCAAATTTCAACTGGATTTGGGTTACTAAGACAACAAATGAAATACACTTGTTCCTTGGTATCTATGGGGGATTGATTCCATGACCTCCCGAGGATACCAAAATCAGAGAATGCTCAAGTCCCTAATGTAAAATGGCTTAGGATTTGCATGTAACCTACACAGATCCTCCCGCATACTTAAAATCATCTCTGTATTACTTATAATACCTAATACAACGTAAATGTTATGTCAATAATTGTTACACTGTATTGTTTAGGGAATAATGACCAAAGAAAATCTGTACATGTTCAGCACAGAATCAATTTTTTTTCCAAATATTTTTGATACACAGTTGGTTGAATCTATGGATGTGGAACTCATGGATACAAAGGGCCAATTGCAATTAAAGTACTCTAAGATAACCTAGGAGAGATCACAGGCGATAAAAGCATAAGATGGTATTACCACTTTATGTGGACAGTCTAGCGCCCCTTACTCAAGGGCAGTAATATATTTTTCCTGCATCTATAATGGCGTAGTAGTTCTGGAATTAAGCTTACTTTTGTATAGATGCAAAAAACTTCAATGAGAAGGTGGCCAAAGAAAGGACTCTCTGGCCAGGGCCTCTGATGGCTCCTCCAGTGTATTGTGTAGAAACTACAGGGCTCATGTTGGGATAGGCTTAAGCGCACACTTTGGTTTCCATCAGGGAAGTGGTACCTATACCTTTAAACAACCAATTCCAGGATCAGACACGTGAGAGTGAAACAGCAAGGTTGGCATGTTCCAAAGCAGAAGCCCTTGTTGCCAACAGTTAGATGGCCAACATTGAAGCCCCTCATTCTCTATGCCTTTCTCTTTCCCTTCCCTTTGGAAATTGGGCACAAATCCTTTACTTCAACTTGGTTAAATAATACAAGCACAAACACACACATATTCCACCATCATTGTCTCTGAGGTATGTGAGTAAGTTCTTGTTAAAACACTCTGATCCACTGGTTTACTATGTTGCTAAAATGCTAATACATGCTCAGGCCAAAGGCCCAAATGAATGAATGAAAAAATATATTGACAAATGGATGCTGTAAAAACTCAGGCTGAATACCTGTCCTCAGCAGCAATTCACACTGCTGTATTTTGAGAGAAGCAAGACAAATGGAAAGGAAACTGCTGTCAAAGCCCTGTGAAACATTACAGTCACTAACCTGCAGGAAGGACCCAATTTCAGCCCTGCTCAATGGGGTTGAGAGATTCCTGATGTTGAGCAAATATAGAGATGATAATTCTGGCTTTATTCTGCTTTTTGCATTTGCAACCAAAAAGAGCCCTGGCTGAAACTTACTGATGAACTCAACCTTTTTCTTCTCATAGTAAAACCCCGTTAAAAAAAATAGCTCCACGGTGAGCCTGATATATGTTTTTTGACATCATGACCAATACTAGGGTTTTTACAGTGTCTGTAATTCTGTTCTCTGAAGGAGGGAGAAAGAGTTTGAGGGTTTGGCTTACCTTGGAAGACTGGGGGTGTGAGGTTTAGGTTTACTAGCTATGAAAGGCTTTGATTCGGAAGGAATCACTCCGTGAGGGTTTTGGTGCGGCTCCTGTGACGTTCTAGGAGGGGCGGGATGCGGGTCCCTGAGAGGCTGCGGTGGTTGCTGAGAGTCCAGATGGCGAATCAATTCCTTTTCCCTGGTTTTGTTTTTGTGCTCGGCTAATAACACATCAAATCGTTTTCTTCTACCCTGGACAGCCCTCCGCTGGGTTAAGGAATGTGTCTATGGACCAAGAAAATGCAGAACCTGAAGAATCTCAAGAATGATTTTTATCTGTCATATATCCCAAAACAACACTCCCAATAAAAAGTATCTGGACCATTAGCATAGTCAAAGGATGCTCAGCATTTGATAAGCTAAAAGTCTTAATAGCTCATTCTTTTCTCCCTACCTAGACTAGAAGTGGATGTTTCTAGACTCTAAGTGTAGAACAATCTAGAGATGCTATTTCCATCAGAAAAAAAGAATGCTAGTTGTGCCACCTGGTACATGAGTGGCAAACAGTAGTAACAGCTGACAGGTACTCATGTTTTGTGCTACAATAGCAATTTGTTTATCAGGAATCTTATCAATTCCATTAGAAAAATCCCTCTTTAGACCATATAAAATGTTGAATGTTAACTTAAAGGGAAGAAACCATTATTCTATAAAAAATGTATCAGAAAGTGTTATTTTGGTAACTGCCGGAGAGTAAAAATTAAACACAATTGCTTCTCTCTATTCCAATGAAAATGCCATGTAAATCGAGAAAGTGGCCCAAAGCATTTTGGCGACAGAGACTGCTACAACCAAGGAAAATTTGAGAGAAGTAAAGAAGATAAGGCTGAGAGAAGAAAGGCTATGAACAGGAAGAGACATAAAGCAGAGTGAATCCCTGCAAAGACACTGGCTGTGGAAACCAAGGAAACAATGTCTAATTTCAGAAATAAGCACATTGAGGGGAAAAAAGTTAAATGTTAAATTAGGGTTTGCCATAAGAAGACAATCAATATAAACTGTGATTCAGGCACATCAAAATGTCTGCACTCCAAATGCATTTGATAATCACTGGCATTAAAAAAACCCCAAGAGGCCGGGCGTGGTGGCTCATGCCTGTAATCCTAGCACTCTGGGAGGCCGAGGCGGGCGGATAGTTCTGAGCTCAGGAGTTCAAGACCAGCCTGAGCAAGAGCGAGACCCCGTCTCTACTAAAATTAGAACGAAATTAATTGGACAACTAAAAATACATAGAAAAAATTAGCCGGGCATGGTGGCACATGCGTGTAGTCCCAGCTACTCGGGAGG
>RJWJ010001109.1:124578-137339 GCA_004363605.1 Indri indri
AAAAAAAAAAAAAAAAAAAACCCCAAGAGACAGAGGCTCATTTGAAACCTAATATTCTTCCTAGCAAAAGATCAAGTTGAATGTGTAGGTGTGAACTGGTCAGAGTTGGGCAAATCTTACTGGCAGTCAAGTCCAATCACCCGTGAAATGATCGTGCAGGTCAAGTTAATCTGACCACTCCACACTGCTGAGGTCTCAGTCTGTAAAAATCCAAGGAGACACTAATCCTCAGGAATGGATGAGCTTACATTAACTACAATGGAAAATAATCACATATCCATAAACATAAGTGAATTCATCTACATATTTCCTTTCCTTGTTTATATTACAAATTGCTATTAATGATACTTCATGTGTGTTCATGACCTTACAAATAATACAAACGTGTTGCTCTACAGATTTATATAGCATGTTTGCCACAATTTAAGGGACTTAAAAGTGGAATTATGCTTCTAACTTCCATTTGAAATTCAATAACATAACCTATCTCCTTACTAGACATACTGCATACTGTTCACCCAAAATCTAACGGGGCACAGATGAATGTGTTTAGCTTCTTTTCAATTTTTTTCTTCATTTTCTCTAATATGTAATACATCCACAAGAAAGTAACCTAAATGAGGACAGGAATTTTGTTTTGTTCATGCTGTAACAGCTCTTAGAAGAACACCTGGCACTCAAAAAATACTTTAAACAAAAAGTACATAAAAAAAATGGCCCTCCAACATGTGTTTAAAGAATGAATGACTGCCTAAATGTTACTGGTCCACCTGTCTCTTCAGACAGATGTATAAACCTTTCCTACTCTTGAATGACCCCTGGTGCTTAGCACGGTAAAGCCAAATGAAGAAAGTAGGCAGAGACAATATTTTCCCAGCTCAGTCTAAAGAATAAATAGGACTTCCAATGAGCTCTGAAGAACATTCCATATAGAAATCTGATGATCACTTCCCCCAACTCCCCCAGTGAGAACTCTTCAGGGGCTGCCCGAGGCTCACGGTGTAAAGACTGACCGTGTAACTAGGCTTCCGGGGCCCTGCACACTCTAAGACCCTTCCTTACTGCTCCTTTGGTACCTCCTCTTCCCACTTGTCGTTCAGCCACCTGGCTGCCTTTCAGGATCTAAGGAGTTTGCTCTAATGGTGCCACAGATCCTTCCCACATGTTTCCTCTCCATTGCCTGCCTCTCCCACCCCTTCCTGCCCAGAATAATTATCATATCAACTTCAGCCTAATGCGCCTATGGCAATACAGCCTTCCCTGGCTAAATCTCCCTACTGCAGGCTTTTATATCTCAGGCCTCTCTCCTTTTTATAACTCATCAGTGGTAATTTTACTCTTATCTCAGTGATTGTTAGATTAATCTCCATCTCTTTCATTATACTGTAAGCTCTACAAGTGTAGAAAACATGCCTTAATTTTGCTAAACCCTTTATTCTCTGGGACCTATGCTCACAGATGTATGCAATAAAAAGTTCTACAATGACTGGATGGACAAAGGCTACCAGAGTCACGAATCTCTTTGCATGGAAGGCACACAGGACATCAGATAGAATACTGGACAGATGAGGAAACGAAGAGGGGGCAGTGAGGGTGGCAGGTAGACAATAGGGAATAAAAAATGGGAGTGAACAAGTCCCCTGATGGTGAAGAGAAAAGACAATGTTCTAAGTCTAAGACAGAAGAGACCTGGTAGCAACTTGGGGAACACTCAGGGTACGAGCACTCAGGTATGTTCAGGATATCATGTTAAGGTAAATAAGCCAGTCACCCTATACCAGCTTAAGAGATTCAGGCCAAAGTGAAGGCAAGGAAAGGGAGAAAAACTGACAAATAGAAGAAGGGAAGAAAATCAAGGCATCCCATGAAAGGGCAGGCCAGACGGATGCTGCATTTTCTGCCAGTTCTATGCTGACCTCGTGACAAATCAGGGTTGAAGACATATTAATGCAAGGACAGGCTTAGCACCATGCCACAGACAGTAATGACACCCTTAAAGGAGTACAAGCAGAGTACATACCAGTTGAAAAGGAAAATGGGAGAAAAATGCAGATCAATACAAAGTTCACCCAGCAATAAGGGCACAGGAAGAATGCTGGTCATACTCCTTGCAGATTCTGAGTTGAAAACACTTTTAGCACTCTCACTTCCTGGCATTTATCCAAAAGAATTGAAGTCAGAATCTCAAAGAGATATTAGCACTCCTATGTTCACGGAAGTACCATTTACAACAGCCGAGATGTGGAAACAATCTAAATGTCTGTCAACAGATGAATGGACAAAGAAAATGTGGTATATACATACACTGAAATATTGTTCAGTGTTAAAAACAAGGAAATTCTACAATATGCTACAAAGATGAACCTTGAGGATATTATGCTAAGATAAATAAGCCAGTCACAGAAAGACAAATACTGCATGATTCCTCTTATATGAAGGTACATAAAATAATCAAATCCATAGAATAAAATAGTGGAATGGAGATTGCTGGGGGCTGAAGGAAGAGGGAAATGGGGAGTTAGTAATCAAAGAGCAGAAAGTTTCAGTTAAGCAAGATGAGTAAGTTCTAGAGATCTGCTGTACAACATTGTACCTATAGTCGACAGTACGCACTTAAAAATTTGTTAAGAGGGTAGTGCTCATATTGTTTTCTCACCACAATAAAACAAAATCTTGAAAGAAAGAAAGAAGGAAAAAAACGTGATTCCTCACCAAGTTGTGGTCATGATGTGGAACAGGGCATCTTGCTTAACAGAGACTCTACACTCATTGAGTAGTAACTTCCCATTTCCCTCCTCCTTCAGCCCCTAGCAACCACCATTCTGATTTTATTCTAAGAATTTGATTATTTTATACACCTAACATAAGTGGAATCGTGCAGGCATGCTTTCGCAAATTCCCTCAGGGGCAACTGAAACTGTGACATAATTCTACAGAGCCCAAATGGCTATCTTCAACAACAACAACATACCACTATACGTGTGCAATTGGTATCCTATGAAACACAAATATGAGATCAAATCACAACTTGGTAAGAGGGGGAAAAAAAAAAAGAAAGAAAGAAAAAACGAATACGAGATAGGAGTTTTCAAGCTAGAGATCCAAGGATGGGAGGATGCGCTTGGGGTGTGGGAGTGTCCATTAACTCAAGATAGAATGCAAAATTCAGAATATAAGAGTATTACTGCAAAAGCAGTAATAAGAAGAAAGTTTATAGCAATAAGTGTCTACATCCAAAAAGTAGAAAAGCTTCAAATAAACAATCTAACATATCTCACAGAAGTAGAAAAACAAGAGCAAAGCAAACCCAAAATTAGTAGAAGAAATAAGGATCACAGCAGAAATAAATGAAATTGAAACAAAAAAAATACGAAAGATCAATGCAACAAAAAGTTGGCTTTTTGAAATGATAAACAAAAGACACACTTTTAGCTAGACTAACAAAAAAAGAGAGAAGTCCCAAATAAATTATTCAAGATGAAAAAGGAGGCATTACAACTGATACTGCAGAAATCCGAAGGATTAGAGACTACTATGAGCAACTATATGCCAATAAATTGGAAAACCTAGAAGAAATGGATAAATTCCTAGACACATACAACCTACTGAGAGTGAACCAGAAAGAAATCCAAAACTTGAATAAACCAATAAGTAATGAGATAGAAGCAATAAAAAAAGTCTCCCATCAAAGAAAAGCCCAGGACCTGATGGTTTCCCTGCTGAATTCTAACAAGCATTCAAAGAACTAAGATCAATCCTACATAAACTATTCCAAAAAATCAAGGAGAAAGGGATACTTCCAAACTCATTCTATGAGGCCTGTATCACCCTGATACCAAAACCAGACAAAGACATAACAGAAAAAGGATAGGCCAGTATCTCTGATGAACATAGATGCAAAAACCCTCAACAAAGTATTAGCAAGCCAAATTCAACAACACATTAAAAAGATTATTCATCATAATTGAGTGAGATTCATCCCAGGGATGCAAGGATGGTTCAACATACACAAATCAATCAATGTGATACATCATATCAACAGAACGAAGGACAAAACCATATGATCATTTCAATTAATGCTGAAAAGGCATTAGATAAAATTCAACATCCCTTCATGATAAAAACTCTCAAAAAACTGGTTATAGAAGGAACTTACCTCAACAAGATAAAAACCATATATGACAGACCCACAGCTAGTATCATACTGAATGCAGAATATATATATGTATGTACTATCTTTTTTCTGGGAAGAAGGTTTGTGATTTTTTTAAAAATAAGATATTTAAAGGCAGTCTTGATCAACCCGTTTCCTCAAAAGGTTCAAAACCACTGCTGTAAGACAAATTCTACACACTAAAATTATAATAAATCAGAAGTTTAAATTAAAATAAGAACCAGGCCAGGCGCGGTGACTCACGCCTGTAATCCTAGCACTCTGGGAGGCCGAGGCGGGTGGATTGTTTGAGCTCAGGAGTTCGAGACCAGCCTGAGCAAGAGAGAGACCCCGTCTCTACTAAAATTAGAAAGAAATTAATCGGCCAACTAAAAATATATAGAAAAAATTAGCCGGGCATGGTGGTGCATGCCTGTAGTCCCAGCTACTCGGGAGGCTGAGGCAGAAGGATCACTTGAGCCCAGGAGTTTGAGGTTGCTGTGAGCTAGGCTGACGCCACGGCACTCACTCTAGCCTGAACAAAAGAGTGAGACTCTGTCTCAAAAAAGAAAAAAAAAAAAAAAAAAAAAAAAAAAAAAAAAAAAAAAAAAAAAAAAAAGAACCAATTAAAAATAAAAATTTCCTACTTTGGAAGATTATAACATTCCTCCTCTGGTTGGAGGGTGGAATGGGGCCTGAAATCTTTTGTTCAAATATAGTCTTTGGTAAAATTTAAAATAAAACATCGACAATTTTATTTTTAGAAATAAACACTAACTTTCGTAATTTTTACCCCCTTCCCCAAACATAGGTTTTTAAATTACAGACTTCAAAGCAGTGACTCTTAATACTTCTTGAAACCTTCTGAAGGGCAGCTGGGGAAATGCACGTAAAACATATATGCCCATTTATGCAGAGGGGTCCACTGATGCCCTGAAGCCATCCCCACTTCGGTAACTCTTATTCTATAGCAAATATACCATCTTCTTATTAGCATATTGGCATATTAAAGAAAATGAAGGAAGACTTCAGAGAGGAGGATCATTACATTTTCTTAGCTTATATTTTATCTCGTATTTTTTTTTAACTAGAAAATAAGGCTATCTCAAAGTCATATTTTTAAAAAGGAGTCATTTAAAATTTAAGAACCATGGATTATACATTTTAAAAATATTTATATATATGCAAAAGAAATCTCTAGACTGGTTTTAAGTCAGCATAATTTAAGTCACAGTAGCCTCTTGTATTAAAATTTCTATGTGGAAATATTAAAAGTCTTTGAAAGTAACAGATTGGTTAGGATTAGGAAAGAACACTATTCCCTTGAATATAACATTGCTCATCACAAACAAAATCTGTGTCAAGATTATAATTATAACATATTTCACATTCTGTCAATTTGAGAACCAAGTCATTTCCACATTTACACAGTTCAGAACAATCCACAGGGCACTGCATCACCTGAGGGTTAGAAAGACTTTGGGAGCAGTGAGGCACAACCCAGTTCCCTGTGCTTATCAGGGTCTTTAGCTCTACCTTCAGGAAGCCACCTACCTTGCATGTCAAAGACCGGGTGCAGGGCTTCTTGGTGTCGAGATCAATGACACCACAGTGGATGTCAGGATCAAACTCTCTTTCTGTCAAAAGCACACAAACATTACAATGGGCTTGCCAAACACTCTTCTATGTATTTTTTTTAAAATTTCAGAATATTAGGGGGTTACGAACGTTTAGGTTACATATATTGCCTTTGCACCACCTGAGTTGGAGCTACGAGCGTGCCCATTTCTCTAAGTATTTTGTAAATAAGAAAATGGGGGAAATTTCAAGATGGTTAGACAAATTATAGCTTAAATAAAACCCACCAAACTATCAATAAATACAAAATATATAACATGTGAGCACTGCAAGGAAGCAACACTAAAAGAGTAGGGGTGACTACGGCCATCAGATGGCAGGGAGGATATTGTTGAAGTCAGCATTACCTCATCGCTACGCGCACAAACACACCACTAGAAAGCTATTTTTATGTTACACGTGCGCACACACACACACACACACACACTCTGACGCTCTTTAAAACCAAGAGTGAAGAAGACAAGCATACTACCTGAGAAACTTCCTCCAAAAGCTGAAGTTGACTAGTTTTACAAAGAGGATTTAACAGATAGCAGTTGATTTGTTCCCCATGAATGCCCATTGAATATACAAAGAAACATTATTAAGAAAGAAAATGTGAAGTTACCTGACAATCTCTTATTTAAAAATTTCCTATTATTGGAATTGTCTTCAGATTTCTTTTCCAGAGTGGGCGGTGCAGGAAGCCCTTTGCCATTCAGAATCTGTCCAGGTGAAGGCAAGGTTGGCTTTGGTATTGAGGGGCAGTTAAGGCCAGGCTTGACTGAGGAACTCACAGTAGCAGGACAGGTTGGCCCCACGGCAGATTTCAGTAGTGTGCCATCCATCTTGGGATGAATCTTTTCCACTTTCACAGAGGGTGTCATGCTGTGATAGGAAGAGGCGAGAATGCCAGTGTCTGAGTACCCCAGGGGCCCCAGGTAAACAGTGAGCCAGAGGAATAAGGGCAGAGCCTGGGTCTGCCCAGGCACGGTACAGGGCTAACCTTTTAGAAGGCAACTTATGAATTATGTTAGGACTATCCAAAAAACGAGTAAGGTTCACACTATCAAGTCGATAAGCCCTTCTGGTGAGGCAAAACCTTCAGTGGACCATCGAATTTACCTGACCTTTTATCATTTTTAGAAACTTTCACACGTGAGCCTATGGGAGACTTGGATCTGGTACCCGATGCAATTTCTATAAGAAGCAAAACATGAAAAGGTTTAAAAGGACCAAAGACTATTTGCAGAACCCTTAGAGAATATCTTTTGAGAAATGTCATTTTTAAGAAAGAATTCATCAAAACACAGTAAACTTCTCAGTGAGCAAATACTTCCAAGAAATGTTGCTGAAAACTTGTGAGAACTCAAATATGCCTAACATTATCTCCAAGAGGAGGCTCTCTGCTTCTGTCAGTGAGGGAGACCAACGTTTGGTTAATATATGTTGTGTCACTAAAGTGGCAATTCTTCAGTCCCTGAAAAAAGTTTCTATGATAGAAGCTTAGAATATAAGCACCTGGTACACAGTTGGTGAGTGCTGAAATCTGTGCCACTAACGAAGAACTGATTTCTCTTAGAATCTTAGTGACACTATCATTTTGCCTGGTAAAACTGAAAATGTAGGTAGGAAGCTAACAGTTGGCTTGGCCCCCTCTAAAGTCCTAGCTCCAAATAATAAAGCCTCAGATAGACAAGGTTTTATTATATAAACTTTCTGCAGTAGAGTCAGTGCTCTAACAACTGTTAAGCTGCACTGGCATTTTCTTTGGCTTTCAGATAGCTTCTGGAATGAAAAGCCAAGCTTGCTGTACTACACTTTTGACAGAAGAGCAGGGGCTGGGGGCTTAGCATCCAGAGCAAATAACCCCAAACAGGTGTACCCACAATAGCCTGACAGCAGCGGAGATATTGCAAGACATCATGGCCTCTCCCAGATGGCAAGGTCCTTGAGCAGTATCAGGTGCTGGACCCTGCCCTGAGATTAACTAGGTTACCAGATCTTGGGACTGAGATGTGTGGCATGCCCTCCAAAGGGAGGCAGGCCCGGGAAAAGCCACCCACCAGCGGGCTGAGAGACACCATGAGGAGGCAAGATACGTGTATAATCCGGGAGTGCACGGCCGCTCCCTCACGTGACCTCAAGGAGCCTGCCAACCTACACAGCCACCGTGGCAACTTGCCAGAGACTTGCCTGGCAGGTGTGCACTTCCTCAGCCTTCCCTCATCACTGCTGAGACATGAGCCCAAGGCTCAGGGGAGGAGGCACTGCTTCCCTATTTGTTTTGCAGGCCCCAGAAAATCCTAGAGCAGCATCTGGGAATCTCTTCACCTTTTTATCACTATATCATCAACAGCGACAGCAGTAAGAGTGCCAACATCCATTTGTTAACTGTCTCCTATGAGCCAGACACTACCGCAGGTGCTTGACATATATTAACTTAAATTCCCAATAACCCTGCACAGTGGCTATTTTTACAACCTGACAGAAACGGTGCTTTGCCCAAAGCCCCACAGCTGGGAAGTGACAGAAGTGGGATTTGAATCCAGGCCTAGCTGTCTTGAGGTTTTCTTGGACAAAGATCCTCAACCTCATTAAGCTTCCTTCTCTTCATCTGGAAAACGAGGACAACAACATTATCTATCCCACAGGGTTTTTGTGATAATTAAATGAGTACACATATACAGCCTAGTTTCAGGCACATAATAAAGGATCACTAAATAAGTATCATTAAACTTATTATTATTGCTATTACTACTCTGAAAAGTTTCCTAAGATATGATAAGGGAAAAAAGGAACCAACAACATATATTTGAATTCTCCCCAAAGTGGGCTCTCTTTCGCAGTATTCACAGACACTGTCAGATGCCAGCGGTATACACAGTTCCATTCCTAGCAGGTGAGCTTGAAAAACCTTTTTGGCCATACTCACATTCTACTATGGGGGACTCTACTCTGCTGAATGGGATGCATTGGCCTGGTGTTCCCCCTGAGTGGCGGTTTCTCTTTGGGCGATTTCAACAACTTGGAACTTGATGAGGACGTGCTAAGGACACCCCCACAGGAAGAGCGGCTGCTTCCACTTGCACTGCCTCCTTTGCTTTTGGACAGAGAAGGGAAGAAGGAAAATACTGAAGTGGGAGGAACGGCCAAAGAAGGCTTGCTGGATGAGCTATGTCTTCTTTCTGGAACAAAAAAGAAAATGGAAAAAAAGACACCATGTTTCAGGCAAATCTCAAATGGAACTCTAGAAGAGTTTGCTGAAATCGACACATTTAGGTTAAAACATGTATCATCAAGTGAAAATATGTTAAACTCAGCCCCTTTCAGACACAGCTTACCTAGGTCTCACAGACTTACTTAGGATTATAGGAAATGGTCCTTTTGTTTCCCAAGTATCTCGGCATGAAAAGGTTTATCACATATGCCCATTAGGAAATGAAACAACCATCCTGAACATGAGAATACTGCCTTTTGGGTTTTGCATGCTAGAAATGAACCTCATTGGCTCCAACTTGCATTCAGAGAGGAAAATTATTCATTCATCTGCAGAGCTCTGCTAATTCACACTGCACGGAACTCTTTCTTTCTCTCATGGCACCTTTCTGATTTTCAAAATTGCAAAATCTTAAGAAACAAGTTGTACCTTCTTTGTTTTTCTGTCACTACCCACCAGCGTATGACACCAAATAAGATTGTTTCTAGAGTTATTTTATCTTTCCTCAAGAATCTGTGCTGAAATTTTCCAGTGAATCATTTCACCTCCCCTCCAGTCCCCCTTTTTAATAATCTCACTTGACTACAGATGGCATAGCTCTGGTTCACACCACTAAGATGCCAAAGGCGCAAGACAAAAATACCACAAATAGCTACGCCTGTTTTTTAAACCAGGAAGTAATTCATGGTTAAGTACAGACTACAAAGGTTTAGCTGAAAATAAACCTACCCACTGGAGAATCAGGTTTTCTCAGTCAGGCAATCCATACTAACATAAATCAAGAGCTGTTGAAGAATGTTACCACTGGAAACAAGTAAATTATTTGGTAACTTTATCCACTTGAGTACCTTAGTGGCTGCCTTCAATTAAACTTGTAATTTAAAATCTGCACATTTGCTTAACTCTAAGTTTTAAAATGTAAGTGATCCAACATTGACATCACAATATGGGAGCCATATGAGTATTTAAAACATTAAGCACATTAGAATCAATGACTACAAGCATCACTTAGATGGTGTATTTCCAAAGGTCTTCTTACAGTAGTCCTGAGCCTCTCAGTGAAGCTGTGGTGACTTATTCCTGGAAGGACATTACTTCAATGATGCTTTTATGAGGCACTTAAAAGCCTATTTTATACCAGGAAAACATTATTATGCTGTTGACAGACAAAATTCAAATTCCCCAACTCAGCTACACAAAGGCTACAATCAAGTTAGGGAGGTTGAATGGATAGTAATTTATAAGTGCTTCTTGCCTCCTCCCCTCCCTTCGCCCCCAGTATGAAAGCTGTATATAAGGAAGGGAAAACTAAAGTAACTTCAGTTCAGTAATTTTCCAAATTTGGCATCTGAGGAGTTTTTTTTTTTTTAATTTAGTTTTTATCTCTTCTGTGATCCCAAAACACTCCGAACATACTTCCAAATGTCAGCATTTGTCAGCCAGAATTGCAAACAGTTTACATTTTGTCACCTGCCTCAGAGTTCCCATGAGCCATGTCTCGGTCATCTTCCTTTGTAAGACGTGGCACAGTAGATCTTCAATTCACATTTGCATGACTGGTATAGTTTTTCTTGTGAAAAGGAGTGATTTTCAAAAGGCCCTACACCAGTGGTTGTCAACCTCGGCTACATGCTGGAATTACCCAAGGAGCTTTAAAAAAACACTTATGCACAGGTCCCTCCTTTAGAGATTATGATTTAATTGGTTTGGTGTGCGACCTGGGCATCCAGACTTTCACAAACTTCCCTGTGTGATTCTACTGTGCAGCAAGGCTGAGAGACTGCCCTAGACTAGGCTAATGCCTCAAGAACTATTAACCACAGCTGGGTAAGTTAACATTTCCATGGTGCTGAGAACACTTCTTGGTACATGAAACATGACACCACACATAAGTGTTTGGCAAATAAAGTTCACTGCTATTATTTATCCTAAACTAGTGTTTTTCAAACTTCTATCAACTGCAAACTATTTTTACTGTTCTTACCAAAGTCTCATAACATACTTTTTTTACTCAACATTTTAATTTAAATTATCAACTCTATCATTTTGTCCTCCTCCTAGTCTAATATTGAGCAGTCTCTCACGGGGGCATCGTTGGTATTTTGGACAGGACAATTCTTCAGCAGGACTTCAGGATGGTTAGTCTTCCTGGCTCCCTACCACTTAATCATGCAGGGCCCCTCTGCCAGAGATAACCGGAAACTACTCCCCAATCCACTTCCAGATGGGCCCCAGGGTGAAGCAGGGTACCACCACCCTCAGGTGTCTCACAGCAAATAGGATGTATTTTCTCTGAAGATCAAATGACAAAATTCCTGATGTAATTAAATACTGCCACTTCTGCTATAAAGCTTGTTTTGAGAATGCAAATCTATTCCAAAGCCACTGATACACTAAGGAACAATTTGAGCATAAAGCGATTTGGTATTTGCTTTTTGGTGATTTTTGTTCATAAAAAGCACGAGGTGAATGCAGAAAACTACACCTTGCTGAGCTGAGCCATGTGGGCATACACAAAACACACACCCCTCGAACATCCACTATCCACCTCAGTTCACCATGGGTTATGAACCATACCCGTCCACATCTGGTGCTTACAACTTTCCGTCCAATTTCAGATAAGCTCCTTCCACCTCTTCATAGGAACTCACAAGCTGCAGCCCTTCCCACACCCACTACAATAAGCAAACGCCAGGTCTTTTCAAGATAAGTTGCCATATTTATTCTAGTATTTATGTAATTTTAAACTATTTAACATATGTAAGACTGTGCTACTGTTTTCATTAGGTTTCTATCTTCTTCTGTGTGTGTCACTGATGAAGTTGTTGAGTGTTGTGCTGTAACCCCACTTTCCCAATAAGTCTCATGTGGTTTTTATTGCGCAATTTTGCATAACGCAGTAATTTTTTAGGAATGCATGTTGTGTTATAGTGGAACTGACTAACTTTAAGCTTGCCCTTTCAATTTTCTATTCCCATTATGGTCCACCCTCCCTGTTTTCTTTAGTTAACATCATCTTTTCTTGTCTATTAACTCTTTCTATGGGATTCAGCACTAGGAAATCAAGATTTAAAACTTGCTACCATTGAAAGTATGTGGATGTATTAATATTGCAAAAAAAATTCTATTTTCTACTTCAACAATAAAAGCTATTTTAAAACTAAGAATGGCAATCTATCATGAATATCTTTCGTTCACTAAAACTTGAAACAGATTGTGTGTGTGTATGCACGTCCATGTGTAAGTAACTGAGATCCTGGCTGAAAAGTGCCAGCTCAAATTCTTGTCATGCTACTGAATTAAGTTGTTCCTTTACTTCGTCAACTGGTAACTTATTCTGTGACAAGGACAGCATCTGGCTTTCCCCTCACAAGAAAGCAAGGCAGAAAAACCAAATTTAATTATAGTCAAGTTGGACTCTCCTCTTCCTTTCATTGTGGGTTTTTATTTTTCATAAGATTTTAAACTGGGCTTCCAGGTTAAAAAAAAAGTGTTCCTAGATCAAAAGAGAAATGGGCAAATTACGGGTAGGGTTAGGGACCCTATATTAAATGGACAAAGTGGTGGCCAGATGCTAAGCATAACTGCACTGTGGTCTGCTGAGGAGTCCAAGTTGAGTTTTCAAAGCACTCCTCTCTCCAGGATCTGGCACCAGCCCAGAGAAAGCACACTCTGTCCCTGAATGAGGAGCGCACTGTGCATGGCTCCAGCAAGGGAGAGACAGGCGTGCAGATCGATAGACGGACTAGTGCAGATACAGGGACAGAGCAG